>CAJHQP010001215.1:0-125240 GCA_905132765.1 Moricandia arvensis
ATTCTTTTAGTTCGAGCTTATTGATTTCGATCAATATTCAAGTTCTTATGTGTTTACTTTCGATATGATTTGCAGGTCAATGTGAACGAGTAACAAGACACAACACGCAATGGTCACCCGGTGTTCGTTTCCTACTCACCGGGGAGGGATCAAAACCCTCAAGAAATCACTAGATATCAGTAATGGAGTTCCGGTAACACGATACAAGCTTTGATCTTAACACACCGGAGAAGACAAAGCTATAGTTACCTTCGAAAATACACTACCGTGTAATCGAAATCCTCTTCTGCGACAAGATCAGAGTATCCTCTGATTCTCTCCGACTCGTCGCGAGGTAGAACTCTTCCTTCTCTCTGACTATCTCTCTGTGAATCGCGTTGATCTGAATATCTTGCTCTCTCAATCCGTTTTCCAGTGTTGAAGATGATGACGATAAAAGGTTGTTACAACAACCTTTAACGGATCCAGCTGAAAGTAGCTGCTTCCTGTGCACTTGGGCTTCGACCAAGACACTTTCTGATATTGGGCCCAAATGAGTAGTCTTGGCCCAGTACCATATTGGACCCCCAAAGCGAAAGCCTGATCCACAAATCTCCACTCTTTTGCTTTGGACAAAACACGAAGGAAACCCTAGAACACTCTTGATCTTTCCTCTCTCTAGTCTTTGCAGACTTACTCTCTCTCAGCCCTTCAGACCACTTTACCGAAAACGCACCGACGAACTCGACTCAGCCATCGACCGCCACCACATCTCTCCTTCTTGCCACCATAGGTAAGTTATCCTGAACTCAGTCCTTTTATCCTGACGATTTACTTAGATTTGAGCTGGAGTAAGACTTGAAACTGATCTCCTCTTTTTCTCTGCATGCATGTCTCCTGGGCTTCTGAGCTTCTCCTTCTCTGTGAAACCTACTCCAAACGAAAACCCGCTCAGCTGCATGTACCCTCAGGTAACATAACACCTCAGATCTTACCCTTCTTGTAACACATGCAACCTCTCGACTGCTTTCTAACTCACAAACTGACCTCAGATCTTCATCTTACTGCTTCTGAGCCTGCAGATCTGACATCTCAGAGAACAACATGATGAGACATAGTCTAACTGCTCCACTTGAAGCTCAACTCCTAGTAGAGCTTTGAAAACTGTTTTGAGAAACCTTCACTCTGAGACCTCAAGGGCCTCTTTCTCTCTACGGGTAACTCCTCTATCTGCAAAGTACCTTTCTCAAACTCAATATTTAATGACAAATACTGACAGATGTTTCTTGTTTTGCACGCCTGTGACGTTTTCTGGAGTTACCCGGAGCCGGTCATCTTCTTCAGCAGACATTCAGAACCTCGCAGCAGAACTGGAACTTAGTGTCAGGTAAGCACTTAGTCAAGAAATCTGCTGGGTTCTTAGATGCTATGAATCTCACTAGGTTGATAATTCCTTTAGAAATGATGTCTCTGATGAAATTTAATTGCGTATCCATATGCTTTGTCCTTTCATGATGAACTGCATTTTTAGGGTAGCGCAATTGCACTTTGTGAATCATAGTGTATCCTTAACACTGTCTTGCTTGTACCCAAGTTCTGTGATATAAACCCCGTAGCCAAATAGCTTCCTTTCACTGCTAAAGTCAGTGCCATAAACTCGCT
Organism: Moricandia arvensis; assembly: GCA_905132765.1. Classification (NCBI taxonomy): domain Eukaryota; kingdom Viridiplantae; phylum Streptophyta; class Magnoliopsida; order Brassicales; family Brassicaceae; genus Moricandia; species Moricandia arvensis. The sequence goes on from CAJHQP010001215.1 coordinate 1,642, forward strand.
TCTGTAGTAGATAATGCTACTACTAACTGTAACCCTGACTTCCAAGATACGGTATTACCCACCAACTTGAAAACAACTCCTGAAATTGTCCTTCTCTTGTCTAAATCCGTAGCATAGTCTGGATCTGAGTAGCCTTCAACCTTAAACTATGTTGCCCTTCTAAAAGTTAGACACTGCTTATAAGACCCTCCAACATATCTCGACACCCACTTCACTGCCTCCCAATGCTCTCAGCTTGGATGTGACATGAAACGACTAATTAGACCTACTGCAAACCCAAATCAGGCCTAGATCCAATCATAGCATACATCAAATATTCCCACTGCGCTTGCGTAGGGAATATCCTTCATATGCTCATATTCATCTGCTATTTCTTCTGGACAAAGAATCTTAAACTTGAAAATGAGAGGCCGTAGGAGTTACAACTGATCTTGCCCCTATCATCCCAAAATTTCTCAATACCTTTTCCAAGTATTTAGTCTGAGACGAACAAGAATTCCTTTCTTTCTATCCCCTTGTTGATGTCCATTCCCAAGATCCTTGAAGCTTTTCCCAAATCCTTCATTTTCAAATTCTCCACTCAAACTGTCTTTTAGCTTCTTCACAACATCTTACTTGCTGACTCTATCAGCATATTCAGCTACATAGAGCAACAGATAGATAGCTTCATCTAGAATTCACATCTTTCATATCACGCATGAGTCAAAATTCACTCTTGATATACCTCTGCTCTTTCATAAAGCAATCGAATCAGAGATTCCACTGTCGAGGGTGACTGTTTCAATCCTATATAACGACTTCCTCAGCAAGCAAATCTTGTTCTCATCTCCTTTCTTGATAAAACCTTCTGTCTGTTCCATCAATATCCGTTCTTCCAATCTCCATGGAGAAAGTCATTTTAAACATCCATTTGTTCCAGCTCAAGATCAAACGTCACCACTAGAGATAAGAAATACGAATCGACACATGCTTAACCACTGGAGAAAAAATTTCGTTGTAGTCAAGTCCTTCTTTCTGTGAGTATCCCTTTGCTACAACTCTCCCTTTAAACCTTCTGTCTTCTACCCCTGGAATCCCTGATTTTAACTTAATATCCATCTGCAACCAACAGTTGTCTGATCCTTAGGTCTTTCAATCAAATCCAATTCCTGTTCTTTTTCGAGTGAGTTCATTTCCTCCTTTGCTGCGTTTTCCCCAGTACTTTCTTTCTTTACTTCTCATAGCTTCAGCATAAGTTTGTGGCTCATCAACTTCTACTTCTTCTGCTGCACTTAGTGTAGCCACAAGATTCGCATCATCAAACCTCGAAGGAGCTTTAATGTTCCTCCTTCTTTCTATATCTCTGGCCAAACATAATCATCCACGGCATTTCCTGAGCTAACAACAATGCCACCATCTAGTTCTGAATTCGAGTCACTTTATGAACCCTCTGAATTGTGTAGATTGTCATCCTCCCGAGCTGGCTCCACCTGATGCAAATGTCCTCTCCGATTTCAAAACCACTCACAGAAGGACCTTGAATTAAGTCTTCACTGAAACTGCCACGTTTGCCTTTTCCCTTGTCTGTCCTTATCACACTTGCCCTCATTTCTTTTCTGAAATCAAGTCGAACCAATGTGTCTTTAAACAACCTCTGGCTCGTGGAACACCACATTCCTAACTGGTAGTACACACTTGCCTTCAATCCTGAATCCAGAACTCTGTAGCCCTTAACCCAAATGGGTAACCAACAAAGATTCCTTAACCGCCCTTAGACTAGTTTCTTCTTGAACGGCCTGTGAACAAAAGCTGAACAACGCAAAACCTTCTGAGGTTTGACAAATCAACCTTGAACCCTCCATCTCTCTTCAGGGACATGTCAAAGTCTATACTTGACCCTGGAGTTCTATTAATCAAGTACACCGCAGTAGATGTAGCTTCTGCCCAAAACTCTGAGCCCAAAACCAGTCTCTGCCAGCATGCTTCTGACCTTATCCATAATTGTTCGATTTCATCTCAGAACCCGTTCTGTTGTGGCGTATAAGTGCATGTGCGATGCCTCTTTACCCCTTGTATTTTACACAACTCATCAAACTTGTAGTTGCAGAACTCAAGTCCATTATCTGTTCTAAGGCACTTAAGTTTCTTTCCTGTTTGATTCTCAACTTCCAGCTTCCAGATCTCTGAATTTTTCAAACGCTTTCATCTTTAGTCTTTAGGAAATAAACCCATACCTTCTTAGAGTAATCATCAATGAAACTCACAAAATACTTGCATCCACCAAGGCTTTCAGTGGTTGAGGGAGATCCCCACAAATCTGAATGAACGTAGTCTAGAATGGCTCTTAGTAGTGTGTTTAGCTCTTCCAAAACTTTGTTTATGAGCTTTACCAAGAGCACAACTATCACAAAAGTCCAGACTTTCGACTTCTTTTATTTGCAAGTGCCTTTCTTTATCAAGGCATTCATGTTTGCAAGACTCATGTGTCCAAGTCTAGAGTGCCAAAGGTTTGCCATGTTTGGCTCAGCTCTCCCAATGTTAGCCTCATCTTTTTCAACAGTACCTTCTAGATAATATAATCCATCCTGATAGTTCCCGGAGATAACCTTTTCCCCATTCTTGTAGAAGTTAATCTTTGAAATTTTCTGCCTTTGTATGTGCACCCAGCTTTCTCCAACACCCGTAATAGATGAGATTCCTGCTCTATATTAGGCATATACCTCACTTCAGTGAGTATCACTTCCTTCCCATCAGAATTAGTGATTCTTTAGCTTTCCAATACCCTTAACATCACACTGTGTATTGTTAGCCATTAGAACCTTCCCTCCATTCATCTCAATGAAAGTCAAACAGCACACTCCTATGTGGAATAATGTGAAAAGAAACACCCGGAGTCTAGCACCCACTCATTCTTCGAGTCTTGAGTGCTTACTGTCAAGACCAACGGTTGTTTAGGCTTTGACGCTGAGTTGCTGAATTAGTTGAACTCTGCTATTGATTATTTCTCTGTGGACATTCACGCTTCCAGTGACCATCTTTCCCATAGATGAAACAGGCTGTTTTGCCTTCCTTGTTAGCCCATAGGCTTAGACTTTGATCTGTAGTTTCTTGACTTGGACCTTCCTTTGTAGAATTTTCCATCTCCTTTGTCTGACCGCTTGTTTGATCTTCCTCTAGATTCCACATACAACCCTTCTGATCCACTCTTCCCATTTATGTAACAGACCCTTCTGCCTGTAGCTCAATCTCTTTGGCATACGCTGATGTAGTCACTTCCAACACAGTAAGAGTTTCCTTACCGGTTCCATACTTCAGTGTGTGAACCAACGCTTCATATTGAGGTGGCAGACTTGTCAGTAGCTGTATAGCTTGATCTTCATCACTTATGTTGATGTTTAGACTGGCAGTCACCAATTATCTTTAGGAAACAGTCCATATTCTCTTCGATGCTTTTACTTTCCTCCATTTTAAACCTGCAAATTGTTGGTTTAAGATAGATTCTGTTGGGTAAGGACTTTGTCTGGTAATCTCGCTCAAGAGCCTCGAACAAAATATTAAAAATGTCCTTGGTAATTTCACTAAAGTAGGTGTGGAAATGTACATAGGATTGCCCAAACAAATTTGTGGATCTAAGATGAAAGTTTTCTTTTTGTACATGATCAACTCAATGGGTGCGTCGAAACATGGTCATCCCGATTCTTGTCAAAAGGAGGAAACCGAGTCCAAGTAAAATTTGTGCTTAAGCAGTTCTGACATATATGATATTGTGTTTCCTGCTTCCACAAGGCATTATCGACAAACTAAGGAACACAAAATCAAATTTTTGGTGGAGCTCGAAACAAAATAGCAAAGGTTTACATTGGATTGTATGGGACGAGATCTATATCCCTAAGGATATGGGGAGCTAAGTTTTCGAGATCTCCATAATTTTGATATTGCGCTTCTTGCAAATTATAGAGATTAATCCAATTTTCGTTGCTTTATTGACACGTGTTTTAAAATAAAAATATTACAATAGTGGTTCCCCCTTAGAAGATCAGTGGATGTAGTCACCACCATTTGGATAGCGTAGTATCATGGCAGTAAAATCTCTACTCAAGTTGGGTTTGCGGAAAACCATAGGATCCGGTTATGTTATGAAGGTTTGTACTGAATCTTGGGTCTCAGACTCGTTTGCTCGAACACCTAGACCCGCCGACCACTTTGTTTATAGATTGCCCACAAATCCTTGTTCATTCCTTTTTAAGGAATGATACTAAGGAATGGGACCTCTGCCTTTTAGGGAAATTCTTCCACCTTAAAGATATACCTTTGATATTGGGATTGAAACCCTCTTGCTCGTTAATTTTGGATGGATATGTTTGGACCACACAAAATTAAGAGCATACTCAGTCAAAACTGGATACAACTTACTTAGATCGGCCAAGTTGAAACTCACGCAAGACCGTGTTTTGGAACCAAGCATTACACGCCTACAGAGCCATGTGTCCAAGACAAAATCTCCAAGTAATATGAAACACTTTATGTGAAAGGCCCTCTCTGGTTGTGTGGCGACGGCAAAGTGGCTCACCTATAGACACTTGGGTACCGATAAGAGTTGTCCTAGATGTGGTGATCTAGTGTAGTAGATTAACCATCTTCTGTTTGAATGCCCCTAGCCCTACATGTTTTGCTTTTGTTGGACTATCCCTCCTTTCCGGGTTACTTACCGAGTACTTCTATATATCAAAACATGAACTTTCTGTTTTGGAAGATAAAAGAGGTTGCTTCATTGGAGCCACAATTCGATACTTTTCAATGGATCTGTTGGCACATCTGGAAAGCGAGGAATGACAAAATCTTTAGTGAGAAAGTCATCTCCCTGATCGACACTCTTCAACTAGCTTCCCTTGAAACAGAAAGTTGGAGAAAAGCTAATCAAAAAGAGAAGGAAGTAGACGAGGATCATGACGATCTTCATACTTTAGGTGGTGATACCCCCTTGGATACCTTGAAACCCCAACTTTTAAAATCAATCTGTAATGGCAATGTTAGTGGCCTAGGGTGGAGTCTTAAGGATCACATGGGTATTGAATCATTCGGACAACGTGCGTGCAACAGAAGCCTCTCAGCCTAACACGCTGAGATGAAAAGACTACTTTGGGTGGCCTCATGTATGAGAGATATGAGAATTCCTTCGATCCGCTTCAGAACAGCTATTTAGACCTAGTGAATATGACTACGAGTCTGATGGACTGGTCAGTTTTTGCTTTGGAGGTTGATCTTTTCTGAAGTCTACAAGATAACTTTGAGAGTGCGAATATATTTCATATTCCCTGAAGCGAGAATGGTCGGGCAAACCAAATAGTGAAAGAGAGTAGAAAGCAAAGTTTATTTTCTCTCATATAAATTAAACACAATTAGATAGAAGTACTCTTCGAAAAAACGTCTCGTCCAATCGATATCTCATCAAAAAATATGGAAAAGCGAAAAAAATAAATTGGGATCGATCGTTAAAATATTTTCTTTTATATATTCAGACATCGTGTTACTTTTTGTACTGCATTTTCTATGATAATGCTTAATTATTATAAACGTGGTAAAATGACGAGATTATATGATACTATGATAAGTTCTAGATGTTATTGACAAGGTTTGACTGGTATTCTTAGCTTAAGTAGAGTAAAAGAATGGAAAAGAGTGAAAATGAAAATGGTGAGAAAGAGTGAAAAGATTACTATAGTAAAATAGTAGAATGGTCAGGCCTCCTCATCTGCCACAGGAGCTGTACGCACTTCAAGGAAAAGGGGTCGTCCACCGATGTCTTCAGCAGCAAGGAACAGCATACGACTCAGTCCTAAGACTTTTTCTGGAATGGGCTCAAAGAAGAGAAATCTAGCAAGAGCACAAGCATCTCCAAGGAATTCTAATAAAACCTCGACCAGACAATCAAAAAGAGCTTCCTCCTCCACGGCGCCTCCGGTGGTGTTGATTCCTCCAGTGTCTAAGCAGCCAAAGGATTTTCGGCTGCAAAAAACCGATCTTCCTTAGCAATGCTGAGCTGGAACTGTTGCGGGCTGGGGAACCCCGCTACAGTTCAGCGTATCAGAGAGCTTAGACAAAAAGCTTCTCTTGACATCATCTTCCTCATGGAAACAAAGAATCCGGATCCCTTCGTGCTGAAAGAACTGCAATTTTTGGACTCGGATCATCACTTCTTAGTTCCCCCAGAGAGACCAAACAGTGGTGGACTTGCCCTGTTCTGGAAACAGGATATCAATCTTCAAATTCTATCCTCTTCGAAAAATATAATTGATACAATCATCTCTCATAAAGGAGTTTCTTTTTTTTACGTCATTTGTCTATGGAGACCCCGAGGTTCCGAACAGAGCTCAAGTCTGGGACTCCCTCATTGATACGTCTCTATCTAGGAACTCCCCGTGGATCCTCACCGGGGATTTTAACGAGATTGTTGATAATACAGAGAAGTCAGGAGGCCCAGAAAGGACAGAGAGTTCGTTTGGTGCTTTCCGCAATCTCCTAGCAAGCTGCGACCTCTTTGATCTCAAACATTCAGGAAACTGCCTCTCATGGAGAGGACGAAGGAGAAATCATCTCGTCTACTGCAGGCTGGACAGAGTATTGGTCAACCCGGCTTGGTCTGACCACTTCACTACAGGGAGATGCCAATACCTAGCTTTCGAAAGCTCAGATCACAGGCCTATAATCACTCTTTTTGACTCGTCGAAGAGACACCAAAACCGCCTATTTAGATTCGATCGGAGGCTCCGAGATAACCCAGAGATTAAGGAGCTGATTGCGCATATCTGGAACGCTGATGCATCGCTCCCAATTCACAACAGATTAGCTGCTTGCCGACTAGCAATCTCAAATTGGACTCGAGAGAGACACTTCAACAGCAAAGAGGAGATCATGAAACTGAAACAAGACCTAGATACAACAATGACGGACCCTCAAGGAAATGATATGCATATAGCCACACTAAACTCCAAACTGCTAAGGGCCTATAAAGCGGAGGAGGAATTTTGGCGACAACGGAGCCGAGTTATGTGGCTTGCGGCGGGAGACAAGAACTCAGGTTACTTTCACTCTGTAGCAAAAGGTCGGCAAGCGCGTAATAGACTGTCCGTGATAGAGAGCTCGGATGGAACAGCTTTCTTTGAGGAGGATCAAATCGCAGCCCAAATCTCTGATTATTTCTCTGCAATCTTCACCTCAGAGTCTTCTCCTCAATCACTTGAGGCGATGAAGGAAGTGCTCTTTTCAGCAATTCAACCGAGGATATCAGCTGAAACAAATACTCGTCTCTCAGCGATTCCCGAGGCTCGGGAGATAAGAGCCGCCTTATTCCTCATCCACCCGGATAAAGCACCTGGACCCGACGGTTTCTTGGCCAGCTTTTTCCACTCCAACTGGGAAACCATTGGGCATTCTTTAGTTTCGGAAGTTCAGGCTTTCTTCAACACGGGTTTTCTGCCACCAGTTACAAACATCACTTATGTCCGACTCATCCCTAAGTGTCAGGGCGCAAAGTTGGTTTCCGATTACCGACCCATTGCTCTTTGCAACGTAACATACAAGGTGATCACAAAGATCATCTCTCTCCGACTTAAGACAACCCTACAGGACATCATCTCTGACACACAGTCGGCTTTCGTTCCGGGTAGAGCTATCTCGGACAACGTCTTGATCACTCATGAGTTATTGCACACGCTCAAGACATCTGCGGCAGTTGTAAACTGCTCTATGGCAGTTAAGACAGACATGAGTAAAGCATACGATCGGCTAGAATGGAACTTCATTGAGACGGTACTGGAACGTTTTGGCTTCTTACCACGGCTGGTCACCTTGATCATGCAATGCGTCACTTCTGTCTCCTATTCCTTTCTAGTCAACGACTCGGTTCACGGCAGGCTGCAACCTTCGCGAGGCATTCGACAAGGTGATCCGCTTTCGCCTTATATTTTCATCCTATGCGGGGAGGTCCTCTCGGGTCTGTGCACACGAGCCCAACGCAGCGGTCATCTTTCGGGACTGAAAGTCGCCACTCATGCACCACGACTTAATCACCTTCTCTTCGCGGATGACACGATGTTCTTCCTGAATACAGACGAGAGCAGCTGCATATCACTCATGGACATCCTTCACCGTTATAGGATCTCCTCGGGACAGCTCATCAACGCTTCCAAATCTTCTATTTCTTTCTCTGCAAAGACCCCGCAGGTAATACGGCAACGTGTTAAATCACACCTCGGGATTGCGAAGGAAGGGGGAGTGGGGAAGTATCTAGGACTCCCAGAACATTTCGGACGCCGGAAAAAAGATCTTTTTACTAGTATTGTGGACCGTATCAAGACGAAAGCGGTCTCTTGGTCCTCTCGCCAATTGTCAAGCGCAGGAAAGTTGGTCATGCTGAAAGCGGTACTAACACCGATCCCGTCCTATGCAATGACTTGCTTTCAGCTACCGGTGAGCTTGTGTAACCGCATTCAATCGACCCTTACGAGATTCTGGTGGGACTCATCTCCGGAGAAGAAAAAGATGTGTTGGGTGGCTTGGAATGGCCTTACACTGCCTAAGTCGATGGGAGGATTAGGTATTAGGGACATTCAAGCCTTTAACACTGCTTTACTAGCGAAACAAGCTTGGCGTTTGGTCACCAAGCCCGAGTGCTTACTGTCCCGCGTGTTACTGGGCAAGTACTGTCTCAATGCATCCTTCCTCCAAGTTACTTGTCCTAAGACCTCTTCCCATGGCTGGAAAGGTATCCTAGCGGGCAGGGATTTACTAATCACCAACCTGAGCAAAGCCATCGGCAATGGTGAGACTACACACTTATGGAAAGACCCTTGGCTCAGCATCTCCCAACCAATGATCCCCGTCGGACCACCCAGAGAAGAAGACACTGATCTCTACGTGTCGGACCTAATTTGCAGGGGAAGTTCGGAGTGGAACATAGTGAAAATCACAAGCGTCCTTCCCAATCTGCTCCGTGACATTCTACGCATTAAACCAAGTCTTACTGGAGCACCGGATTCCTTCGTGTGGCTGGCGACAAAGTCGGGGATTTATTCTGCAAAATCCGGCTACTTTGCAGCGATGGAGCTAGAGCAGAGGCAGCACGGGAACCTGACCGAGCCTCAGCGCACAGAGCTTAAATCCCTCTACACGGCCGTATGGAAAAGTAAGGTCCCCCCAAAACTCAACCTATTCTTGTGGAAGGTACTTCGAGGAGCTCTACCTCTCGGTGAGAATTTGGGAAAACGGGGACTAATTAACAACATCACTTGTCGTTATTGTGGAGAGCTAGAAACAGCAGATCATTTGTTCCTCCATTGCAGTCATGCTAGACAAGTTTGGGACAACTCACTGTGGAAACAACAGCTCAATCCATCAGTTTATGATAGCTTCACCTCGGCCTTTATGGCTACACGGAACCTCACGAACCTCCCGCCCTTGGGAGTCACTGAATCACTATTTCCTTGGGTCTGTTGGGGAATTTGGACAGCAAGAAATCACCTCATCTTCGAGAACAGATCCTTTACACCTGCTGATATACTACTGAAAGTTATCCGTGATGCGCGTGAGTGGAACTTGGCGCAATCACCTTCGAAGACTCAACACGCCTCAACTCCAGGAAGCATCCCTCATCACCAGGCTACACCTACATCCTTCATTTGCCACACGGATGCAGCATGGAACACAGCAACCAACAAAGCCGGCTGTGGCTGGCATTTTCTCTCTGATTCCTTGCTGCAGGGTACAAAAGTGATCTCTAATGTCTCCTCGGCGATCATGGCGGAAGCGTTAGCTATCCGCGCAGCCCTCCTCCACGCTCTTGAAGCTGGAATTTCTGCAATCTGTATCAGAACAGACTGCCAAGCACTAGTTGCTGCCCTCTCCTCGAAGCTCTATCCGGTGGATCTCTATGGAATCTCTCGGGACATCGAGTTTTTATCTTTACGCTTCTCTTCTATCTCCTTTTGTTTTGTCTCAAGAATCGGGAACTCTATGGCTGATTCTTTGGCCAAATCAGCATTGTATTCTACTTATACTACCTAGCTTGGTAGACCTTCTCTAATATATATTGGTGTTCAAAAAAAAAAAAAAGTAAAATGTAGAATAAATCTATCTCTGTGTTTTTCTCCATTTAAAAAGTAAGTAAAAATTAAAAATATTTTTCTCCATTTAAAATGGGAAAATCCTATTAAAAACCTCCAAAATGGTTACGACTTCCATTTTAAACTTTCAAACTTTAAATTTCCATAATAATCCTTCAAACTAATAACACTTTTAACAAAAACAATGAGAATGGCTTAAATGTTTCTTTATTATTATGGGAGATAGAATTATAAACATCATGATGATTAACTCTGTTTGTTTTACTTAAACATATACTTTATTAAATTTTGTCTTTTAAATAAACCATTTTTTCATTGTCTCCTATTCGCTGTAGTGTAAACAAATAAAATCGTAATAAACAATTCATATACGAAGAATATATCAATCTAGAACTATTTTACTTTTACAAATCAAAATAAATTGAAATGGTTATCTTATAACTTTTAGAAAGTTCCACAAATAAAAATAAAAACTGAAAAAGCATCACACTTTGGAAGTTAGGATACGTAAATATGGATTAAGAAAATTAAAATATTAAAAATATCATAATTTTATGTCGTCTCTAACATACATATTTTTTTCCTTACTTTTTGGTTTTCTCTTTAAATTTTTTGTTATTATTTTCTTTCTCGTATTTTTACTACTTCTATACACAACAAACTGATTATAGATTCTAAATTAATTTATCTATAAATAAAATAAAAATACTTTTTTCTAGCATATTAATTAATTTTAATAAAATATATGTTTAAGTAAAATTAATGGAGTCGAGCATCACATCAATGGTGTTTATAATTATGTCCACCATGGTAACAAAAAAAATCACGTAAACCACTTTCATAGTTTTTGTTAAGAGTGTTGTTAATTTGAAAGTTTATTGTGAAAGTTTGAAGTTTGAAGATTTAAGGGAAAATTGCCAAAACTGACCTAAAACTTGATTTGAATTGCAAAAGTAAACCCAAACATGAATCAAATGCAAAAGTAACCTAAAAGGGTATTGAAATTACAACCAGCCCCTTGTGAACAAACAAAAAAATCGATTTTTGTTTCCGTATCTAACCCTCGCAAGTCTGCTGTGTAGACGACTTAATTGTAAGTCGTCTGGACGACTTACTTCTAGGTCGTCTATTATAATATTTCTTAAAAATAATTTAAAAAATTTGTAAAAAATATTTTGATAAGTAAAAAATTGAAATGATGTAATTAACATATGTTTAAAGAGATATAAATTAAGATATAACAAAAGTTAATTGTTTTCAACATAGATGAGTGAAAGTAGTGAGTCATGATATTCTTTGATTTATGTTTTCCCAACATTGTTCTAGTATTGTATGTGTTCTTAGGGTTAGATTTTGGAAAGCATAAATATTTTTTTGAAAAACTTAAAATTGACATAAGTGTGTTTATTTCTGTGTATAGTTAACATTATTTAAGTATAATTTGATTTTATAACGTGGTTAGTTAGTTAATTTAGTCAATTTAGTTTAGGGTTTAGGGTCTGGGCCGGACCGAACCTTTAGTTTTACCAATGTGCTTTCAAACCGGACCGAACCTTTAGTTTTACCATTTTACCAATGTGCTTTTAAACATAACCGGATTTTTTACCGGGCATATATAAGATTTTTTTTTTTGGTTTACTGTTTCGCGAAATTTAGAAACTGTAACGTCATTTCTCTCAAAGAGGCGATTTCGAAGGCGATTTCCGACGATTCTCTGTAATCCATCATTCTCACAACCGTTTTCTCACCGCTGTTATCACCGTCATTCTCACCACCTTTCTTACCGCCGCTTCCTCTATTTCAAACCCTAGCGGCGTTTTCAAACCCTAGCGGCGTTTGTCTGTAAACCCTAGCGGCGTTTGTCTGTAAACCCTAACGGCGTTTCTGTCAGAGGCGTGTCTGTAAACCCTAGCGAGGTAAGTTAAAACGTTGTCTCTTAAGTCCACCGTTCTCACCACCGTTCTCACCACCGTTCTCACCGCATTCCTTTTTGGCTGTCTATTTTGGCAGATTTATAACCGTTGTGTCGAAGGCGACTATGGCTTCTCCGAATTTTCAGGTATGCTTTAAAAATGTCTACTGGAAGTCTTGGAAGACTTATAATTAATTCGTCTAGAAACTCTTCCAGACGACTTAATTATACAAGTCTTCAGCTGGAAGACTTTCCAGACGACTTAATTATAAGTCGTCTGGAAAGTCTTCCAGACTTATAATTAAAATGTTATACTGGATGGTTGTGTGTTTGAGATGGTTGTCTTTCATTGTTTTGCAGACAAAAAAATGGATATTCCAAAACTCCCCCGAAGGTTACATACATTAGGGGAAGAGCCCCCCGCAATGAAAGCTATTTCGTATCATACGGATTGTTCGAAATTGCATGCTGCTTTAAAGAAAGCTCTTCATGGTGACGAATATGAAGAGCTAAAGGAGTCAAAGTTGGGAGTTTTCATCAAGTTTAAAGAGCTCGGATTTGCTTGGGCTTCAAGGCTGGTACACTACATGCTCGGATTCCAGCTGGACATAAAGAAGAAGTACGAGCTGTGGAGTCTAGTTGGTCCAGAACCTGTGAGGTTTTCACTGTTAGAGTTTGAAAACCTCACTGGTCTAAACTGCGAGTACATAGAGGACCTTGAGAGACCGAAGTGTGCTGTTACAAAGGAGATGGCTTCTTTCTGGGACATGTTGGGAGTCCATGTCGAAGCTGGGCCATCTACTGAGCAGATAATAGCAGCATTTGAGAGATGCGAAGGGTGGTCTTTTGGGAAGATCGCAAGCGGCTCGGGTACCTTGCCATCTTCACTGGATACATTGAAGGGAGAAAGTATTCAACCGCCACAAGGGTTAGTCTGGCAAGGCTAGTGATGGATTTAGAACGTTTTGAGAACTATCCATGGGGGAGAGTCGCGTTCAAGGTGCTGATGGACTCTTTGAAGGGCAAAGATATTTCGGGCTGTTACACTGTTAATGGGTTTATACAAGGTCTCCAGGTCTGGGTGTACACAGCTCTGCCGGAATTGGCTGCTAATTATGGTAATCCCATACCAAACAGACCGTCTCCACCGATATTGGCTTACATGGGTGGCAAAGGACGCAGATGCTTTAAAGATGCTATCTGCAGACAGGTATTTACTTCTATCCTTTACTCCCAAAATTAAGTCGTCTGGAAAGTCGTCTGCAAAGTCGTCTGGAAAGTCTTCCAACTGGACGACTTACCAGACGACTTAATTAAGTCGTCTGGAAAGTCTTCCTACTGGGAGACTTTCCAGATGACTTAATTAAGTCGTCTGGTAAGTCGTCCAGTTGGAAAACTTTCCAGACAACTTTCCAGACGACTTATTTAAGTTAATCCGTCAAATATCTAAGTTCATATCTTATATTTACTGCAGACTACGGTGGTGAACTTTGTTGAGAAGGACTATGGTGAAATGTTTCCAAAATGGGACTCTGATGCTGAGGACCTTCCCGCGGAGAACATAATTAAAGTTATGTTTAATCAGAGACCGTGGAAGTGGACCATGGATTGCTGGGAAGTCACCGGTACTTGGGTCAATACAAAGCCGGTGGTTGTGAGTCCATCAAAGAAAGCCATAGTTTTGGTAGAAGAAGAGAGTCCAGGACCTCTGAAGAAAACTCGTAAAGAGGCTAAAAAAGAGGCACCTACAGAGGCACCTTCAGAGGAGAGTGCAGGGAAGTTTGCAGAGGCTGGTGAAGAGGTTCGCACAGAGGTTCGCACAGAGGCTCGTCCAGAGGTTACTACGACTGTGCTTGAGATGAGCAAAGAGGACCTTGAAAGAAATTTCAAGGACATATTTGATGCCATGAGGGAAGGGTTTGGGACGTGCCTTATGGAGATCAAGCATTTGTCGGAAAAGGTGGAAGCAGTGGAGAAGAAGGTTGGTATCACCAAACAAAGGAAAGGGACATCCTCTCAACCCACTACCTCTCAACCTAAAGGCACATCCTCTCAACCTAAAGGCACATCCTCTCAACCTAAAGGCACATCCTCTCAACCCACTGCCTCTCCCGGGGTTAGTGAAAGTGTTAATGGGGAGAAGGATAAAACACCTCTGGATGAGAGTGTTAAAGGGGAGAAGGATAAAACACTTCTTGATGAGAGTTTTAACGATGAGTCCGCATCTGAGAGCCTTGTTCTATTGGCCAAAAAAACAAGTTTCACTCCAGCAGAGAAACAGCAGCAGGTTGCTAGATATGAGGACAAGAGAGAAACTGCTTTGGCAATTGTCCGTCAAAAGACTGAGCGAAACAGGAAAGTTGCTGCCTCACAGAGATCTCCTTATACTGCAAACACGAAAAAGCCTTCTAGAGGCTACAATCCCTTTGCAACACTTGACAGGAAGAAGTTGAAGGAGCTCGTCGAATGGTTGCAAACTGATCCGTAAGTGATTGCTTTTCGCATAATAGCTTCTCCCTATAAAAACTAATTGCTTTTCGTGTTTGCAGTCATTATAACACACCTGTAGACAAGAAACCTCGTACAAGTCCGACTTGGTGGTATCACGTCCTTCGGACCCCCTAGCTTGGCTGGAGGATTGTGTAAGTCGTCTGACAAAACTGATTAGTAGATTACTTAGTAAGTCGTCTGGTAAGTCTTCTACATAGACGACTTACCAGACGACTTACCAGATGACTTACCATAAGTCGTCTGCGTAGAAGACTTACCATAAGTCATCTGGTAAGTCGTCTGGTAAGTCGTCTGGTAAGTCGTCTGGTAAGTCGTCTACGAAGACGACTTATGGTAAGTCTTATACGCAGGCGACTTATGGTAAGTCGTCTGGTATCTTATGACTTGTATTATTTTATATGCAGCATATGGATGCTTGGATCAATGTTTTGAGGAAGAGGCACCAGGAGACCCCACACCTTTTCAGGAGCGAGAGAATATGCTTCCTTGATTATCTCTTTTCTCAACAATGGAGATTTAACTACCAGGATTTTAAGGATTCACAGCCCGATGGCTATGGTTTAGGAAGAAGACTTCCTGGTGGGGCGTGGGCTTATTATTCAGGCGAGTTACCATCATTTTGCAGGACGGACAAGGTTTGGGGGACGGATGTTGATGATATCTATTTGCTAGTGAACCAGAGTGACACTCATTGGATTGCGCTGTGGATATCGATCCCTAAGAGACACATAGTCATCTAGGACAGCATTCATTCACACATCTCCTCTCAAGAACTGGATCTGATAATAGAGCCTTTTATCCAGATGCCCCCTTATCTGCTTTTTGAGTGCGCATCCGTTTCTCAACGTGACATGTTATCACTTGAGCCATTCACGTATGAGAGACCAACCAATATCCCTCAGGCCAGATCTGGTGATTGTGGCGTGTACATTCTGAGGTACATTGAATTTCATGCTCTTGGGATGCCATTTAACCAATAAGACTTTGCTAAGCCCAGCGCGAAGACTATGAGGGATAAGATGGCGATCGATATATTTACAGAGCTTCCTGAGCAGCATGCGAAAGAAAACGATGACATTGTAAAAAACCTTGGAACATATGATGTATGATAGATTAGGATTTGTGTGTATTTGAACTTGTACATTTATGATAGATTAGGATTTGTGTGTATTTGAACTTGTAATTTATGATAGATTAGGATTTGTGTGTACTTGAACTTTTAATATAATTAGACGACTTAGCATTATATTGGACGACCTAACAGAATACTGGACGACCTAACTGAATACATAGACTAAACACAAATTCTTAATACATGACAATTAGACGACTTAACATTATATTGGACGACCTAACAGAATATTGGACGACCTAACTCTGGACGACTTACTTTAAGGTCTTGTGGAAGAATAAACTCTGGACGACTTACTTGAAGATCTTCTGGAGGAATAAACTCTGGACGACTTACTTGAAGGTCTTCTGGACGACTTACTTGAAGGTCTTCTGGAGGACTAACCTACTGGACGACTTACTTGAAGGTCTTCTGGAGGAATAAACTCTGGACGACTTACTTGAAGGTCTTCTGGACGACCTTCAAGTTAGTCGTCTAGTGGTTCCTTACATTGTGGTTTCGTATGACCATTTTCCTTGCAATTTGAGCATCTATAAACCATGTGTTGTTTCATGGGTTTGCGTCCTCTCATCCTGGATAGCTCCAACCAGGATTGCCATCTTGATTTCTTCTGTCTTCCCGGACCATGTTTTACCTTCGGAGGCAAGCATGTGCGTTCCTCAACTTGTTGTCCAACACAAGGATATGTATTTTCTGAGTATCCTGCAAACAAATAATCCTTTGAGTACACTGGACTTACAAGTGTGGAGATATGCATTTAATTTTCTTCCAATAAAAATTAACTATCTTTACTTAAACGGTTCCATTATTATTTTATGAATATTTCCTTGGCGTCGTTACAAACCTATATGATTCACTTCATATATATAGAGGTCAATGTCGAAGGATTAAATCATATCCTTATTTTCTTGTGGATCACACTTGCCTAACCTAACCAAGTTTACAATTTTTGTAACAGATGGAATACAAGAGGTGCCCGTTTCCACAGAATAGTACGGCACATGGTTTGGTTTACGTCCACATTCCAGTACCGGAATTCAAACAGTTCAGCAAACCGACGCAGATGACTGGAGTGAGACAAGAAGAGACATGTTCACCACCTATCAACTCTGGTTTATTCACCAAACTTGTCGAAAGAGGTGAGGTCAAAGGTGTTTTCAGCGGTCACGACCACGTTAACGACTTCTATGCCACACTCAATGGAATCAACCTTTGTTAAGCTGGTGGAGCTGGGTACTATAAACAATCACTGACTTGTATATTTTGCCACACAAGTTTCCTAACTGTTCTTGTAAACCCTAACTTTATTAATTAATGTGACACACGTTAGGTATCATGGGTACGGAAAGACTGGATGGGAAAGGAGAGTAAGAGTAGTTGAAGCTCAGCTTGAGAAAACTAAGTATGGAAGTTGGGGACCCGTTGATACAATTAGAAGTTGGAAACGGCTCGATGATAAGAACCATTCTTTGATTGATACTCAACTTCTTTGGCCCAAGAATACAAGTAAGTAATATCATTTATAAACCATTTGATTTTTTTAATAATTAAATTGAGTACTATTATTTTGAGTTGGTTTTGATCGTAATGTTGATGTTTTTGTTTTATTGCAGCTGCTGAGGCAAATTATAGGTTAAAATGCACTATGATAAAACAGCACTTATCATTAATGAAGCGGAGTTCTTGTAGAATTATTATATGGTGCGGGTGCTTTGTTTTTTATTTTACTTTTATTCATTTAATTCTGGTTTACTATTTATGATTTTATTTATAATAAGACAAGAAAATTCAGCTTGTGAATTTTCATTTCTGCTACATTTCAATTTTTCTTTATATCATTTGATTTTGATCTATATAAACATGAGTCAATGTTAAAGTCTCCCTGAGGTCAAAATCAGGCTATGATTTCATTTCACTTTACTTTGGCTTGTTAAAACGCCTAGACATTTAATGATCAATCAAAAACGGCATGTTGTTTCCTGAGCTGTGTTACACCAGATATTCCAGAAATCCCTAATCTCCTTCAACTAGGGTTTCAATATAACTTTTTATTTCGTTTATAATAGCAAACTAGATTTTGATCCGTCCTTAAAAGGACATATATATTTTCTGTATATTAAAAATGATATATAACTAAAAATATCTCGATTTCCATTTTTTTTTTAAATCGAAAGTATATTTTGATTACCTTGTTTTTAAATATAACATATTCTGATTACCATATTCTGTTGAAGTTGTTATATTTAGGTAAGATATATAAGATTATGAATGTAGATGGATAGTTGAGTAATAGGGATAATTATAAATATTTGTTTTTAATTAAATGATACCATAAATTATGTAATACACTAACAAACTTAAAACAGTCTAAAAGTTAAATGACAACTTTCAATGATAGATAAATTTAGGACTCTATTTTAATAGAGTAGATTATTCACATCCACCAATCGAGACTTGATGTTATCTTCTCCAGTCTCTAACGATTTATATAATCAACCACATCATATAAATTTGAGCTAAACACATGCATTAATTGTGTGTTTATTTAAAATATATATTAACTTGCTAAAATGAAAAATTAACATAGATGCATTTATTTATAATATATATCAATGATCTTTCTTGAGAAAACCATACTGTAAAGATTAGAAATCTTTTAGCTAAAGAAATCTCTTATAGATTTAATTTAAAGTTGATAATCATTTAAATCTATACTATATTAAAAGGTGGATATAAGAGAAAATTAAGGTGTCCACCTCATCTTATTTATTCAGCCAATCAGAACTCTTCTTTCTGCCTACCTGTCTTGGGCCTGACTCTTTTTTATTTTGCCTTCGTAGCCCATATTGGCTCATCCGTCGAATTTCTGTTGGGTTAACGTGGCCCATGTCTCTGCTTTATAGTGCCTACTGGGTTTTTGTACTCTCTGGGCTTGGGTACTGTATAGTGCTGGCTGGGCTTTAGGGTTTTGTCAATCATCTTCGTGAGTCTATCGCAGATCTTGACTCTTTGCATCCTTACCTTCTTCACTCCTCCCTTCGTCTCCATTACGGTTTCAAACCGAACTCTCCACCACGTTCCGATTATCAAGTCTGCGAGCAATCAATCCTTCTCTTTGCCATTAATGGCTTCTTTTCGTATTCCTTCACATATATTTGCCTATAAAAACCATCCTCTTTACCCTCATCCCCTTTACCTTTATCTATTCCATTCAGTCGAACTTCTGCTAGATTCCATGGATCCGAAAGTCAGTACTGTAGATTCCGGCGACTGCATGTCGAAGAAGAGGGACGAACGCGCCTCCCAGGTCAATCGGAAGACTATTGCGAAGGCCGATGCTTCATCCATCCTGCCGGAGACGAAACGTCAGTGTACTGGTAAAGACTGTGGCTCCTCCGTGGTTTCAGCCAAGCCTCACGGGAAGGCGGCTGTTACTGATGATCTCGGTGACGATTTCCTCTGCTTTGCCGACGTCACAACGGGGCCACACGAAGCTGAGATCCGGTTTCGTCTCATCCATCATTGGGAGGCTCGGAACCCGCGGTCAAAGACGTTGATTGGCGTGGAGATGCTCCTCATCGATGAGAAGGTATGGGAATGTGTTTCTATCATTTTGCTGTTTTTTCATCGAATGTTTTTTGGTCTGGAACTTAATTGTTGATTTATTGTATTCGTTATCAAAATTTTTTGGTTTGCTCGGCATCAAGATCATATTGATAACTTCATTGTCGATTAGTTTAATTTATTGGTTAGTGTGGATGGTGTTTAGTTTCGGTTTTTGTTGACTATGGTTACTATTCCATCGGGTTCGTATATCTTTCCTTGGTTGGTTATGGAATGTGTTTTGCTATATTCATAATTGGTTACGAAGGCTTGGTTTTTAAAACAATTACGTTATGTTATATTCTTATTTGTTTTCAAATCAATAACGTTATGTTTACTAGGTTGTTTAGTTTGTTAGTTTATTTCTTGTTTATGCTTAGTATTCCTCTTGGTTAGTCTATGTATTGTTGGTTTGTTAGACTTTGTGTTTTACCATACTCATGGTGGGTTTCTAAAACTCTATCTTCCTGTTGACAGGGAACAGCCATACAGGGGTTTATCCCATCAGGTCGGGTTGATGCTCTTCTCCCGTACTTGACCTCTGGTTCTGTTTACAAGTTGAGGAACTTCTTTGGGTCCAATAGCAAGACTCATTTCCGAGTTGCTGACCATACCGTCACTGTCACATTCACATGGAACTCCGTTTTAACTCCTATTACGAACTGTCCGGTTCAAATTCCAGAAGACATGTTCCGCTTCCATAGTTGGGATGAGTTTGAAGCGAAATGCGACCAGAGAGGAGACCTTTATGGTAGGTAGTCTTTGCTTATAAATAACTGTTGTTTGTTTTTATTACATGGTTTGATATTTAACTACTGGTTTCGTTTCAGATTATGTTGGCCATATGAAGTTAGTATGTGGGCAGCCTATTGCAAGCAGTCCCATAGTTGATGAGGTCGACATTGCAGAGAAGCGACACATTTTGGTTCATGTTCAGACACATGAGTAAGAATCTGCTAGCTTGATACATACCTCATGTTTATTTTTAGTGACGCGTGTTCTTGATTTCATGCAGTGGCCCGGTGATGAAGTTGTACTTATGGGACAAGGCTGCAGCCGAATTCTGCCACAAGTTCAAGGCTTATGGTGCCACTCCGAGTGTTCTCTTGGTTACTACGGTTAATCCAAAACGTCTAGGAGGTTAGTGAATCAATGACTAATATTATTGTTATATGGTTTTGTTAGTTTCATTCTGTGTATTGTTTGTTCTCATAGTGACTGATGAGATCGTGTTCCATGTACAGGGACTCTTGCCCTTACTACTATGTCTTCTTCTCGTGTGTTTATGGATACGGATGTGCTGCCTACCAGAGAATATATGAGCTGGTATTTTTTGAATGGTTATTACTTAGTGATTTATCACTAGGCGTGTCATGATAATGACTTTTTTTAATCTTTTCAGGTTGAGTTTGAACTTGGACATTGCTAACAAGATCAACGCGGATGTGGTCACCAAACCTGAGAGTGTGACAATCAGTGAGTTATTTGCTTACATGAAGCAAGAATCTGCTAAGGTAACTGGTTTACTATTAGTCATGTTTGTTTTGATATGCTTGTGTTCTCACGAAAGTCACTTTCAAATTGTTGTAGGTTGCTTGGTTTGAATGCAGAGCAACCATAGATGATGTCTTCCATGGTTCAGCATGGTACTATATATCATGTGGTGGGTGTAATACAAAGGCAACCAAAGCGGCAAACTCTCTGGTGTGTACCAACAAGAAATGCAAGCAAACGCAAGTGCCAAGGGTGCCACAGTAAGTATTGTAAACATATATCATCTGTTTTCGCCACCATCATAACCATATCTTTGTCCATTATAGGTACATCACCAAGATATCAGTTTATGATAATAGTGAGCAAGGTGTGTTTGTCATACTTGGGGATGCTGGTCGTGAATTAACTGGTAGAAATGCTTCAGAATTGGTGGCTAAATATTATGAGGTATTTACTATGAAACAATCATCCATTATATAATATGTATATTAAGCCAGCTTTGCTTGTGTTTAGGGTAATGAAAATATGGGAGATAGTGACTTTGTGCCGGTTCCAGCAGCATTGTTGGACACCATTGGTAAGACTTACAACTTTATTGTGAAGATCTCAGAGCATAATCTTACTGGTAAGAGCCAATCCATCACTGTCACTAAGGTGCTCCCATCAGACCCATCAAAGAAAACCATTGAAGATGCAACAGCTGAGAATGTTGGAGAAGAGAACAAGAGTGGTTAATAGTTTTTTGTTCTTACTGTTGCTTGCTTTTTATGTTTAAAAGTTTTCTTGAGACATTGTTTTTACTATGTTTTTCATTTTGAGACCTGGATTGTTTCTAAGATTACAATTGAGTTTTGATTACAATTATGCTATAAGTGTTTGCTTACATTTGCATCGTATAAAATTGTTGATAATATATAAAGATATGTAACATAGAAGTCGTAGTGGTGTACTACACAAAACAACAATGAGATTAATTATTATATTATAGATATTTTTTAAACAACGGTAATGGTACTTAATAACCATAAATGTAAAATATCTACTTTCTATAGACAAACATTATGAGATTTGGAAGCAGTAATTGAGAATATTTGCTAGCCATCAATAGTTTCCGTTACGAGCCCAATACCATTTTCTTTATTAATATGTTTGACCTCACCGAAACACAACATCATCGAAAAAAAAATCAAAGATATAAAGCAGACGAGAGCTGTTGTTTGCGGATGGGCCATCCTTCTGACACCACGGACGATTTACGAAAATCGTTTCATATGTAAGCATCTAATTTTCATATGTGTTTTTATCCCTGTTATTTCAAGATGTATCATACCATCATTTTTATTTATAAAACTTTACTTAGGAATTGATAACTCTCCGGCATTATTAACTCAGCTACAAGAAAATCTATGGATACTGGAGGTAAACACATTTTAATTTAAATATCTATATGGTGGTAATAATCTGAAAGTTTTTTGTTAGAGATTAAAATCATGGTCACTTTAATTTGAAAATCAACGTTCATCGATTGATTATTTTGGGATTCTTTAGGGATCTTCGTGAGGAATCTAGGTATATGTATGGATTAGTCTTTGACTCATTATGATGCTCTTTGTCTTAGTTAGAATAAGATCTATCTTAAAATAATTGTAATATCTTAAAATAATTACAAAGTGCATAGATAGTAGTGGAGAGAAAGAACGTGTAGATGCTGAGTCATGAGCCAAAGGGTTGGCTATCCCACTGCGACAAAAGCATATAACAATGACTCATATATAGTATAACATTTTGTGACACATCTTATGTTTGGTTTTTTTTTTTTTTTCCCTAAAATCTTATGTTTGGTGTTTATAATAGATATGACTCCAAAGCGTAGTGGCTGAAATTGTAATAAGTATAGATGATATATCAAATGAGAGTGTGATTTTTTTTTTGTTAGACGATTTCTAATTGTCTGTCTCAAATTTAAAAACTTAATGAATTTAAAGCTAATGTGAACATTATATATGTATATTTAACTGTGTCTATAATTTCTACATGATGTATATAGCTGATAGATTTGTTATACATAGTAAACACTTTACTGATAATATGCACACAGATACTTCCGGAGGAGTCATGAAAAAAAGAAAACGAGGTCGACCCGTTGGTTCACGTTCGAAACCAAAAGGTGTGTTCTTACTCCGATGACCATTTTGTTTCCAACCTAAATTGTTAAATTATATAACACTTATACTATGAATATTTACCAGTTCACCTGATCAATAATCCTCCAACATTCAAACCGAAATTGTATGACTGTAAGTTTCTATCATTTACAATATAAAATTTGTAATAAATATTTATACATAAAACTAACTAAGTTTTTTATTTTTATAAACAGGTGGTTGTGACAAATGTGACTTATATGGTATGATTTGGATTACATTAATTATCTCTTCTAATGTTACCTTCTAAAATAATTACTTTACACTATCATAGTGAAACGGAAAAATGCACGATGCTTGAGAAAAGCTATTTTATTATCTAAACGAACTTCTGCATTGTCACAAGGTATGCGTAATAACTTGCTAAACCTGTTTATGTTAAATACATTACTAATTCTGATGAACATTGTTTATGTTTAGATTCGGAAGTTCCACGTCGACCACTTGCCTTGCGTAACACTCGAGCAAAGAAAAAATGTACACCTTATATACAACCCTCTAATAAAGCAAAACTTTACACATGAGTATTTTTAAAACGTATACCTTTTATTAATTTCTAAATATATAAATATAAAAACAAATATATATATATATATATATATAAATATATTAATAAATATATGTATATTAATTTAATTAATAATGTTGATATACTCACACTCATTTTTAATATGTATACAAAAATATTTTTAATTTATAATTTAAATGAGGTCATATATTTACAAACATTTTGTTCAACAATTATTGTCGTAGTATAATAACAATTATTATAAAAATTAAAACAACACCTAATTAAAATCGAAAGCCTATTTAACTTTTAAATAATTTTAATTTATCAATTACTAATTAGTTTGGGTTAAAGTATAGAATATCAAGATTAAAATAGGTTTAACAATTCATACTAAATTTTTATTCAGATATATGCTCCACATCAAAAGCTGAGGAGAACCCAATCGTAGAATGCTCGAAATGTGGTGCATTAATGTGGACTTCCGAGAGCACTGGCTCATACGCCAAAACAGGGGAACCAACATTCACATTGTGTTGTAACCATGGCCAAATAAAGCTCTTACCAGTCAAACAACCACCAACCGTGTTAGAAGAACTTTTTGAGTTAAGGTGGTTTCGAGATAATATTCGAGTGTATAATTCTTCCCTAGCTTTCACATCCATTGGGATGAAAATGGATTACAGTGTGGTTCATACACCTGGACCTTATACTATAAGGATACAAGGGCAGACTCACCATAGAATCGGCTCGCTTATACCGCAACAAGGTTGTCCCCCCGAATATCTTCAACTATATATATTTGATACGGGCAATGAAGTTAGAAACCGGTTGAATGCTATGGGACAAACCTCAGCAGAAGGTAATCTCGATGAAACAACCTTGAAGACCCTCATCGAGATGCTTAATGAAAATAATTGTTTAGCTAAGGTTTTCCGGAGAGCCCGTGATCACTACGAAACAGATGGAGGAGAATTTACTATAAGGTTGGTCCCAGATAAAGGGAAAGGGAAAGAATACGATCTTCCAAGTACAAGTGAGGTAGCAGGCCTTATTATAGGGGATATGTCATCGTCGATTGGGGAACGAGATATTGTGGTACAATTCAAGTCTGACACCTTGCAACAGATACGTGATGATCACCCTTTATTTATGAGTCTCCAATATCCTCTTTTATTTCCATATGGTGAATATGGCTTCTACCACGAGATCCCATTACACATCGAGATTGGGACTTCAAAGACAAGACAATTTGTCAGTATACGTCAGTTCTATGCGTCTCAGATACATACACGTCTTAGTCAAGGGAAGACATTGATAAAATGTGGACGTCTCCTCCATCAATATGTTGTAGACATTTATACAACAATTGAAGAGGATCGATTAAGGTGGGCGAGGAATAACCAAGATGTCCTAAGAGCTGAGCTCTACAGTAACGTTCTAGACGCCGTTAGCAAAGGCGACACCGATGCAAAAATAGTTGGTCAGAGATTCATATTGCCACCGAGTTTCACTGGTGGGCCTCGCTACTTTGTTGAGAAATATCATGATGCAATGGCAATCTGTAGAGAATATGGTAATCCAGATTTGTTCATAACAATAACGGCCAATCCGAATTGGAAGGAGATTAGAGAGCATCTAGCTACATATGGTGGAGACTCGCCTAATGATAGACCAGATATTGAATGTCGTGTCTTTAAAATGAAGTTAGACCTACTTCTCAAGGATTTCAAGGGTACTTTTTTCAAGCCTTATACAGCGGCTCTCCACAGGATAGAGTTTCAAAAGAGAGGACTTCCTCATGCACATATATTATTGTGGTTCGGGAACTCTATGAGGACACCAAGTTCAGAAGAAATTGATGAGATTATTTCAGCCGAACTTCCTGACAAAGAAAGAGACCCAGAAGCTTACAGTTTAGTCACGAAACACATGATTCATGGACCATGTGGTGCACTTAATGCCAAATCTCCATGTATGGAAAATAATGTGTGCACAAAAAAGTATCCTCGACCGTATAATGAACATACTTCGATTGACAAAGCAGGGTATGTATTATATCGTCGACGGCGAAAAGAAAATGCCTCTGTGGTCAAGGATGGAGCTATCCTAAACAACACGTTTGTTGTACCTCATAATATTGAGATCCTAAAGAAGTACGAAGCTCATGTTAATGTAGAATGGTGTAATCGAACAAGCGCAGTAAAGTACTTATTCAAGTATATAACCAAGGGTGTTGACAAAGCAACCGCTGTTATTGAGAAAGGAAATAAAGCGACACCATCTGGCGCATTAGACACTGGTGGTTCAAAAGAAACAGTGATCAAGCAACGAAATGAGATCCAAGACTACATCGATGGTCGTTACTTATCAGCTTGTGAGTCTATGTGGCGGACTTTCGCATTCCACATACACAAAAGAAAGCCTTCAGTCCAGAAATTGATCATTCATCTAGAGGGCGAACATAGTATCACAGTTAAAGCGACTGATGACCTCGGGCGTGTTATCAAGAAGCCAGGTGTTGAGAAGACAATGTTCACGGAATGGATGGTTTTATGCAGAACGTCAGCGTTTGCACGAACATTGACATATGTGCAAATACCTGAGTATTTTGTTTGGAACAATGGTACTAAAGTCTGGTCTGAACGCAAGAAGGGCAAACACATTGGGAGAATCGTAGCTGTTCATCCATCAGCAGGTGATCGTTACTATCTAAGGATCCTCATAAATAAGATTAAGGGGCCGAGAAGTTATGACGAGCTTAAAACATTTAACGATGTGAAATACCCTGATTTCAAATCTGTTTGCGAAGCACGAGGTTATCTGGAGAACGATGTTGAGTGGCTTGAAAGTATGTCATAAGGTAGTAGAACGGCTACTCCTTACCAACTCCGTGATATGTTCGTCACATTCCTGAACAACTGCTTTGTTGCAAGTCCTAAAAAGCTATGGGAACATTCTTGGAAATCGATGAGTGAGGACATACTTTACAAGAGACAGCGTATTTTGGGTCATGAAAATCTGCAACTCGATGATGAGACACTTGAGCAATACACATTAGTTGAAGTCGAAAAGTTGATGCGCATCCACGATCGCTCATTAGATGATTTTAGAGGGATACCAAAGATCAATCCAGTGTTGCTTAAAGAATTGGGGAACAGTTTGTGGAACCAAGAAATGGATTACAATGTTGCTGAGGAAACCTTGAAACATGACATGCAGTACAACCTCCTTAACGCAGAGCAGCGTGCGATTACGAATCGGTTCTTAGCTCTGTTGAAAATAAGGATGGGAAGCTATTCTTTGTATATGGGGCAGGTGGTACAGGCAAAACGTTCTTATACCAGACCATTATATCCAGGCTTCGATCAAGGGGACAAATAGTTCTCCCGGTTGCTTCATCAGGAATATCCGCGTTGCTTCTACCAAATGGGAGGACAGCCCATTCGCGTTTCAATATTCCTCTAAAGCTCGATGAAGATAAGTTTTGTAATATAAAACCGGGTACGATGCTAGCAGAACTAATCGAGAAAACTGATCTTATCATTTGGGATGAGGCCCCTATGACGCATAAGCATGCGTTTGAAGCACTGGATAGGACGTTGAAAGACATATTGTCTATCAAAAATCCATGCGCAAAGAACCAATCTTTTGGTGGGAAAACAGTTTTGTTAGGTGGAGATTTCAGACAAATCTTACCAGTAATTCCACAGGGTAGTAGAGCTGATACAGTATTGGCTTCAATAAGTCACTCCTACTTATGGAATAGCTGTCACAAGTTCTCATTAAAAACTAATATGCGAGTTAAGCAAGACGAGAAACAGTTTTCAGAGTGGTTACTACAGGTTGGAGAAGGTCGTCTACAAGATAACATGGGAGATGAGAATGATGGCTCAAATGAACAGATGATATATGTTGAGAACTCAATGGTAATGCATTCTAATGAGGACACTTTGAAACAAGTTGTCGAAGCCGTATATGGAGAAGTCAACAATGAAAAGGATATCAAAACCTCATATACTGATAAGGCTATACTGACTCCACGAAACGAGACCGTCGATGAAATCAATGCATATACCATCTCCCATACTGACGGGGTCTCAAAAGAATACTTCAGTTATGATAGCTTTGAGATATCGGATACTCAGTCTGATCATAATGATACATTATATGCCATTGAGTATCTTAATTCGTTGGAGTTTTCAGGATTACCTTCGCATAAGCTCACTCTTAAAGTTGGGGCACCGGTTATGCTTCTGCTGAACATAAATCAAAAAAGGGCTTATGCAATGGTACACGATTGATCTTGACCCATATAGGCGAACGCGTGCTTAAGGCAGAGATTGTTACTGGCTCACACGTTGGAACTGAAGTATTGATTCCAAGGATTGTTCTCTTGCATGATGAAACCAAGCTACCTTTCACCTTACGTCGACGACAATTCCCTATCCGATTGTGTTATGCAATGACGATCAACAAAAGCCAAGGACAGAGTTTAAAAGGAGTTCTCTTATATCTACCTAAACCGGTCTTCTCTCATGGATAACTTTATGTGGCCCTCTCGCGTGTGACAAGCAAATATGGGTTAACAATCATCCAAGGGAGCGACTCACAACCCCTGAAAGTTAAGAACATAGTGTATAAAGAGATCTTCAACCGTCTCCCTTCACATGATAGTAAGTTAAACTTCCCACTTAAATTTCTACCGTTACTAGGTGTTTCCATATTGTCATCAATCTTATAAATCACATGTTATTTCTTCCAGCGATTTAGATATCAGCCAGAAAATGGCTAAGTATGATTTAAACTCATCACGAAGACACGATATCTCACCATTCTGAAGTAAGTTTATTTATACTACAAATTCATAAACAAGATTTATAAAAATGTTTATTTTTCTAATAAATGTTTAAATATTTATTTCCTAATATATTTGTAAACCTTTCTAGGATTCCCATTTTTGTCCAAGTTATGTTACATCTACCCACCTTCGTCCTCACTAATTCTCAACCATTGAAGTTAAGTGCTGAGGAGTCTGGTTCTGCAGTTTGTTTTATCTATCCATACACTCTCCTGGTCATGAATTTCTTACTCTTTTTCCTCATTAAGTTTTGTCCCAGTTGGGTTTTCTTAACGAGGTTTTAATGAGGAGAATGTAATGACCCTTCCAAGCTTGACTTGTTCCACATGGTTGAGCTTGAGGGGGAGTGTTAGTGATGGCATATAAGGTTCTTTGTTTTGTTTTCTTTTGATAAAGTTTGGAGAAGCTTTGGTTTTGTCGTAAAAGTTCTTTTCTCTTTTGAATTAAATTTAACATTCAATTAAAAAAAATTAAATTATCAACCATTGAACCAACAATTTAGTTCTCCAATTTTTCTTATTTTAGTTTCACCTGCTCATATTACTTTCTTCAACATGCTTCACCAATTTGTTTAAATTTCCAAACATACACAATTTCTACTCAACAATCATGAATACTTCTCAATAAAATTTTCAGAAAAAAATAAAAAACAAACATTTTGGAAATATTAATACATACTAAGGTTTATTTTGTATTTGTTTTTTATGATAATTTAATTTCAATTTACTTATTGACAACAACAAAAAAATGTGAAGTACAAGTTTCAGACACATCTATCAAATACAAACATGTGTATTCACATGGCTAATATCGTTCTATTTTTCCATTCCTAATTATGTTTGTGCTTATCTATACATATAGTAGATATGTATACATAAATGTTACATATGAGTTTATGGGAAATCATTCATATAACCCAATTGTTAATTTAAATATGAGTCTGCTAACAATTATATTATAGAAAATTAATATAAAAAATTTCCATTTTATTAATATATTTTATTCAATTTAATAAGACAATGATTTGATAACAAAATCATATTCAAATTATTCCATAAATGATAAATAACAAAAGACGACAACCAAAATTAGATATTAGAAATTATTATCATTATACTAGATTTGCCCTACAATAAGGGCATGAAAGGTTCTTTGGAACCCAAGCCATGATGCATAGATGATGAAACGAATGTTCACAATCTAAGGTGTTTATATCTCCTTCTATGCCAAACTCTTCACAGCAAATTGAGCAAATATTTTCTTCTTCACCAGTAATAGGTTCTCTTCGATTTTGGTGAAGCTCAGTCATATAAATATCTAAGTCGATTGAGCGAACAACATCTGGATTAGGATCAGATATCTCAACAACTATGCCAAGGTCTGTACCTGTGGGATCATCGATCCTCGGGATAGTGCGTGCGGCACATTCAGAAGTGTCCTCGATAATCGCTATTGACGTATCATAATCGATTTCATGATACTCAAGAAAATATTCCATATCGTGTTCCGTGTCGTGGTGTAGATGGCCATTGGATGCTGTCCTTAATGTGACAGAAATCACGATTTCAGCCTGCTGTGTCGCTGTCCTCACTATCTTCATCGTAACAGTTCTTCTCGGAGCTGATCGAGATGCTCCAGTTTTGTGATGTACATACCAAGATATCAAACTCATTTTTTAAAGATTAGATGAGTTGTTTAGAATATTAGATGAGTTGTATAATGGAAGACTAAATTATGACTATATATAGGTTAAAGTTCTCGAACTGTTTTTAATAAAACATATGTTACAACACATGTTAGCAAACTAAAACGTCCAACATAATTATCTTCTTAGAATGGGAAACATTTAGTCAACAAAAGTTACTATAATTATTAAGAAAACAACAACAAATAGATATTCAACATATACAATTAATAGATATAAAAAACAGTCAAAATACTAATAACTAAGCATAA
Source organism: Moricandia arvensis (assembly GCA_905132765.1). Taxonomy (NCBI): domain Eukaryota; kingdom Viridiplantae; phylum Streptophyta; class Magnoliopsida; order Brassicales; family Brassicaceae; genus Moricandia; species Moricandia arvensis. Next base: position 31,923 of record CAJHQP010001215.1, read on the forward strand.
CATATACAAACTTTATTCAAATAATACCATATTCGATTTACAACAACCACATAATCGTACAAAATCATATTAACGGATTGTGCGTCTTCGTAGGTTTTCTCTATTCATTATTTACCAGCTTATTAGACATCTATGAAACTATAAATTAAAATTAAAACCTTTTCCGCCCGTAGGGCGGAGCTCGGATCTAGTTCAACTAATTAGAACATATACTTGATGATAATGCATTGATAGCACGGCTTTAGACGTACATATATACTTATGACGCATGCATTTTTGAAACGTCACCAAGTAATTTTCAAAGGTGAATTTAGTAAGCTATAATTTCTAAACCCTAAAAATCTAACGTTTGAGATATAGAGTAGCGAATGTATGTGTTTATAAAAAAAACATATGTCATAGTTAACCAGGATATACAACTAGCTGTATATGGTATACATATGAGATATGTACTATATGATCACATATGGTGTATGAGTATAAATATAACACACATTTACATTGATTGTGTTTTTGCAATGATATCTAGATGTAGACAATGCAGCTTCCAGGCCAAGAGAGGAAAAGAGAGACCCAAAATACAAATACATACCTGGCAGAAAATTTATAATTTTCATAGCCTTTAGCTTTTGTGATATAGTATTAATTACTGCATCAGAAAAGATAAGTGAAAACATTTCATACTTTTTTCAATCGCCCCAAGATGAAAAAGAAGAGCTCTTCTCTTTTCTCGTTTTGCTAATTCAGACATCACACAATTATATTTGTACATTTTTAATTATTGCTTTGTCACTGCCCATCTCCTGCAAGCCTAACTAATAATTCGGATAATAATTTTTAAAAAGTATATACGTGAAGGATCTATGCTAAGGATCTATGCTTGGAGAATGAAAATCTATACTAATAAAAATATATAACCATACAGAACGATTATATAAGAAAATCTACGAATCAGTTCTGTATGGTTATATTTTTAAATAGAAGCAAGAGGGTGAATATAACCCCTTCCATTAGATAGAGGCAAGAAAATCTACAAAACTGATCTTATATAATAGATATCTTATATAAGAACAGTTGATGGTGTTTTACATCCTACATACGAAGATGCTTGCTATGTTTTGGGATTGATGGATGATGACAAAGAATTCATAGAAGTTATCAAAGATTGTAGTGATAATAGTTCTGCCACATTATGCCAGGAAGTTTTTTGCGAGAATGTTGGTATCCAAAACTTTATCTCAGCCGCATGTTGTGTGGAAAGCTACTTGGAAGTATCTTACCGACGATATTCTTTACAAGAAACGGCGAGAAAGTGAACGACTTGGTGAGCATTTTATCTTATTAATTTTTTTAGTCGAAAACAATTTCTCTGTTATTTAATAATTTTAGTCCCAACTTGCAGATATGAACATGAGCATAGAGCAGATCAAAAATATCGCCTTACCGAGATTGAAAATCATTTGCTCAGCAATGGTCGTAGCCTCAACAAATGGCCCCTCATGCCAAAGCCAAAAGATTTTGGCTGTTATAACGGCAATCGCCTTATAGATGATGAGCTTAAATATGTTGTCGAAGATCAGCTAAAGGAGAATGAAAGACTTATGGCGATGATAACAGATGAGCAAAGAGGGGTATACAATCAGATTCTGGAAGCAGTTTTAAATGATAGCTGTGGGGTGTTCTTTCTGTATGGTTATGGAGGGACATGAAAAACATTTGTATATAGAGCCCTCTCGTCAGCGATCCGATCTAGACGTATGATTGTTCTAAATACTGCATCCAGTGGAATTGATGTATTGTTGTTGGAAGGAGGTAGAACCGCACATTCCAGATTCGATATTCCGATAGATGTAGACGAGTTCAGTACTTGCAAGAAAATGGAGTCAGGATCAGATCGTGCAGAATTAGTTAAAGCGGCAAAGTTAATTGTATGGGATGAGGCGCCTATGATGAGCAGACACTGTTTCGAGACGTTGGATCGTTCTATGCGTGATATATTAAGATCTTCTGAAGACAAACCGTTTTGGGGTAAAATTGTTGTTTTCGGTGGAGATTTCAGATAGATTTTACCAGTTATACTTGGAGGTGGTAGAGCAGAGACAGCTTTGGCGGCACTGAATTCGTCATATCTTTGGGAGCACTGCAAAGTTTTGAAGCTAACAAAGAACATGAGATTGCTCGCTGGCCTTTCTGATGTTGCAGCAAAAGAGCTTCAATCCTTCTCAAAATAGATTTTGGATATTGGAGATGGAAAAATAAATTTGCCTAACGACGGTCAAGTTGAGATTGACATCCCTTCTGATTTGCTGATAAAAAATTGTGGAGAATATCCTATTGAGACTATGGCAAAAGAGGTTTATGGATAAGCATTTCAAACCTCAACAGATAAGGATTTGTATAGACATCGAGCCATTCTCACCCCAACAAATGATGAAGTGGATAAAATAAATGATTACATGCTTTCGCAGTTGCCAGGTAACATGTTTTTCTATTTAAGCTTATTTTCTAGTATCTTACACGTTTTTGTCACTAAAGAAAAGGATTTACATATGTTTTCAGGTGAAGAGAAGGTTTACCTTAGGTCTGACAGTATTATTCCATCCGATGTTGACGTAGAAGAAAATGTAGTATATCCTGCAGAGTTTTTGAACAGTGTTAAAGTGGCTGGACTGCCTAGATATAATTTGAAGCTCAAGGTTGGTGCTTCTATTATGTGTCTCTGTAACGTGGATCTTGCAGATGGTTTATGCAATGATACTAGGCTAATTGTTACTCAGTTACTGCCTCATGTGCTAGAAGCTAGAATTATAACCGGAAACAATATTACTGGAGACAAGGTCTGGATTCCTAAAATGTTTGTCACACCATCTGACACAAAGTTTCCCTTCAAAATGCGTCGAAGACAGTTTCCCATTACATTGGCTTTCGCGATGACCATCAACAAAAGTCAAGGTCAAAAACTAGAAAGCATTGGTTTGTTTCTGCCTAGGCCAGTGTTTTCTCATGGTCAGCTCTATGTCGCACTTTCAAGAGTTAAATCAAGATCAGGATTAAAAATCCTAATAACTGGTAAAGAAAGGAAGCCGGAGACGAAAACTTTGAATGTTGTCTACAAACAAGTTTTTCAGAATATTCCGTAGCCAATGGTACTTAATTGTACCTTTACTTTTTTCCAATAAATTAAGGAAAATATAAAAACTGTTACAATTATTTATCTTTTCGATTTCTCAGATGGGTAGTGATAAGTAATAAAATTAAATCTTAAACACACATATTAAGATTTTTAATGATGTTACAATTATACATACACACAATATGTTGCACCCTGATACTAAAGATACTTTGTTCCATCACGTCCATGTAAAATATAGAATATCAGCATTTGTATGTGTCGTTGCTTTACCCCAAACACGGTGGTCTTATGATATAAAATCCGTGCTTACCAAAACTCAACTACTATTAAGCCTATAACAGAATCTGTTCATGCCCACACAGGGTGCGGAACGGTCACCTAGTATATATATAGAGAGAGAGATAAACATACTTAACCTCTTCTCACGACACCACCAAACTCTTCCTCTCTCCATTTGTTTTGATTTGATTTTCTTCCTCAAAAAAGTAGAAAACCCTTAAGTTTCATATCAATGTTCGTTTTCCTCTAGGCTCAAAAAACAGTTTTCGATTCATAATCTCGTTAGGGTTTAATCACCCTGTGATTGGATGGGTTATGGGTTCTCTCTCTTCAGCAATGGTTCATCTTCTCCCTCTCGTGACAGAAATCTGTTAAAGCCTGGTTTTAGTGATTTGCCTGAAAGTTGTGTGGCTTTGATCCTCCAGAACTTGGATCCGGTCAAGATCTGCAGATTCTCGAAGCTAAACAGAGCTTCCCATAGCGCTTCCACAAGATTACCGATTGATTCTCGAGAAAATCCTTGGGAAAAGTGGGCAAGAGAGACATCTATACATTTCTCTCTCGTGTTAATTCCTTCGACCAAGGCACAAAGGTTCATCCTTCCTCACAACTTCTCTTCCTAAGAACATGTTCTGATTTGATTTTTGATGTTCTGTTTCAGATAGCTTGGGTTGATAAACGAACCAGTGATCTCTGTTTATGCATATCGGCCAAAGGGTTGTCTATCACCGGGATTGATGATCGGAGATACTGGAATCACATTCCCTCTGATGAATCACGGTGAGACCTCTCTCTCTCTCTCTCTCTCTCTCTCATTGCATGTTGGTTACAGTTTGTCCTTTGCGGATGTTGGAAAAGATTATTAACAGTGTGTTGATTCTTGCAGATTTGGTTCGGTAGCATATCTTCAGCAAATCTGGTGGTTTCAATTCAAGTTGATGGAGAAATTGATTTTCCTCTCCCATCTGGAACCTACAGCGTCTTCTTCAGGCTTCAGCTAGGTAAACCGGGAAAGCGGTTTGGTTGGAAGGTTTGCAACACTGAGCAGATTCATGGTTGGAACATTAAACCGGTTCGGTTTCAAATCTGGACCGGAGATGGTCAACATTCTTCGTCTCAATGCAAGTTAACCGGATCAGGAAGCTGGAATCACTACCATGCTGGAGACTTTGTGGTCAGGAAATCGAAAAGCTCGCCCATGAAGCTGAAGTTCTCCATGACTCAGATCGATTGCACACATACCAAAGGAGGGCTGTGTGTAGATTCTGTAATTGTGTATCCGAGCTCCTGTAAGGACTGGTTGAGGCGAATTTAAGTTGCTTAACCGAAGTTTGGTTTAGTTTAGAGGCTATAAGAGCCAACTTTTTTTAGAAGTAGCTTTTTAACCTTTTTGTAGAAAGTTTGGAGGTATAGTAGAAAGAGAAAAGAAGGTAATCAAAAATTAGAGTTGTTTTATCATAGTTTTTTGCTCAACTTTAACTTATCATTGGTAATACATATGATTTGTAACCACAAGAGATTCAAGCACACTTACAAACAAAATGATCTAGTATCACCTACGATCACATATATAGATTCTATGCTACCTAATCTTTTACTTTGTTGCAATTCTATCCGATGAGAATAAACTCTTCTCACGACCCGAGAAGAATTGCTTCTTAAACCACATCTAAATTTGACCACTCTAAGTGAAAACATTAAGACACAACTAACTAAATCAAATCAAAGATATACAATTAAGCTCTAGCACTAGTCACCAATGATTACGAGTTCAGCTCCCGGACCAAAGCATCTTCACCAAAACGGTGTAAGTTCTGACATGATCGTTGTAACCGCGCTCTCAAATGCCTCACTCCATAGCCATAAAGACAAAATCGGTTCTAAACTGAGCAAAAACGGGTTTGGCAGCAAACAAAAACGTAACTGGAACAACAGTTAAAGCTTTAAATGTTGTGGGTTCTTACCATTGGAGAAGATGAAGAGCCTTTTCCAGTACTGGGAACTAGAGAAACCACCATGTACTACTTCATAGTTTATCATACTAGTTGACAAGTCCGGCAAGATAGACATTTGTGACATGCTTTACCTCGAGAACCAGAGTTCAAGAACATTTTTCACTGCCGACTCACCACTCATCCGTTTGGGACACCGTCACACGAGAGGGTAGATCCAGACCGGAGGAGGACCCCACTAAGCCATGCGCCGCCGCCGTGAAGAGATCGCCGGAGATCTACAAAACGGGAAAATCAGATATGGCCTCGTACTTCAACCCTAAAAGCCGACCTCTTCCGCATTTACCGCACCCTAGACTCGTCGCTCCTCCAAATCATTGATAGACATCTCCTCTAACTTTGAAGGTTTCAGGTGAAAGACCAAACAATTAAGAAAATACATATCGAATACCGTGAAAGAAGTGAGGAGAGAGGCAAAGAAAAAATAGGAAAGGGGTAGAGGAAGGTGACTCCAGTACAGGCAAAAGCCGGACCAGAGACGGCAAGCGATTTGTGGTGGTGGGATGTCTTAGGTTTCGAGAGAAGGAGACGACGCTTTTTTCTTCTTCTTTTTGTTGTCTGCTACTCTCAATCACTCATAAAGTTAGTCGTTGTATTATAGTTTTAGCTTCATTTTGTAAAATTTGAGTTTGAAGTTGAATAGTTTTTCTTTTAACTTTCTCACTGGAACTGACATTTTGTGGGACCCGGTTCAGGCTGAGATTTGACTGTTTACTCTATAACCAATGCACAAGAAACATCATGATCTTTAAAATGACTAACCTGATCGTTGAACGGTTAAGGAATGCGATAATTATAGTTTTGCATCTATTTTACATGCCAAGAATTTATACATTTAAATGAACAAAACTTTGATAAAAAAAAATAAAATAAACAAAACTCCATTCATTTCCAAACATGTGTGTCGTTAATAGGGCAAGTACTTGCCATTTTTTGAATAATTATTAGTCTAAATAATTTCATTTACTATTTGTATTTGACTTGTTTGAAACAATTATTTATTTTATTAAGTATTCGCGAAATTTTTGATACTTGCAAGTTACTTGATTTGTCTTGTTACTCGATAAAACAAATATTTTTTTCTTGATTACTTGCATGTAATCGAAGTGAACATACAATTTATATTCACATCCTAAATTTAAACATCCAAAAAGAATATGGATTTTCAAAGAAGTAAACAAAAATAAAAATAAAAATTCAAAATATTGAAAGACCAAATGAAACTCATAATTTCTTCATTTTATTTCGATGCTCCAAAAAACTATTGTAATGCAAACAATGACAAACCAAGTAATATTCTGCAAGTAACAAATATTACTTACCAAGTAACAAGTATTATGTCGAATGAGTAACGAATAACAAGTAACAAGGCAAGTACTGAATAATAAAATGATACTTTATACTTGTCTTATCTTTGCGAGTAATGAAAGTTGTTGTTATTAGTTGACTTGACAATGTTAAGTATTTAAATTTTCGAGGCGCATACAAGACAAGTAACGGGTATAAGGTGAGTATCGAGTAATGATGCAAAGCCCTAGCCACGTTGATAAGCTCCCAAACAATAAAGTGGAGAAAAGTTGTCAGGCATTGACTTTGAGTGCTAGCATCCTTTTACCCTTTGAGTCCTTTACTGTTTTGAACCAACTACAAAACATTTTTCAATATTTTTCAAATTATTCTCTTTTTAGTTTATTTCTCTCCAAACCTGAGCTGGCGGGACTACCGCCGTTCTTAACTCTGCCAGCCATCAATCATGAAGTCAAGTTCATATGAGACTAGCTTGCGCAATAAGGAGAGGAAGCTATTATAACGACTAGGAATTTTGAGGATCTTACAACCGAAACTTTCAAATCTTACTAACGGATTTTCTTACTAATTCGTTTTTCTTTTATCTCGTCAGAACCTCCTCTACCTTGACTATGGAATTTTGATATGCTATTGAAAACTTCGGTACCACCACATTTTACTATGTTCTATAGAATCATTTTTATTTTATTTTTTGGCTAGTTAATACTTTGGGAGACTCACACACAGAAAAGTTGACTTCTACGTACTATGTTCTTTGAGTCTTTAGTTGTTTCTCTTTACGCTAATAGTGTGACTAGTTTCACTCTACTTAGCTCATTTGGCTTGGGATCCTTTAGTTGGAAATATTTCGAGACCATTCTACCTCTTTAACAGCTCGTCGAGTCTCTACTCACTATGATTAAAATATATTCTCGCTCTGAGAAGGAGAAGTGGGTTGCAATCCCGAAATCCCCACAAAAACGCTCACCGATAAAGATCCCAGAGAGTGATAATGAAGCTTTAATAGCAGAAAACTTACTCACTATTATGGGGCCAGTGAATAACCCACATTTTCAACGCCTCCATGCAGCAATTGACCTTATACCCAAAGTTTTGAACCTAGAAAGGAGAGTTTTGGCCTTGAACTGTTTCAGTTTAGGTTTGAATCAGAAGAGGATCTACTGCCGGTTATAGTAAGGAGATATTTTCAATACAAGAAGTTGATGCTGCTCTTGAAAAGATGAGAATCATTCATTTCACCAAATTTCCCATCTATTATCTCCTTTTGGATCCATATTCATCGTATCCATCTTTATTATTGGATGGTTCAAACTGTCTACACTATTGGCAAAGTGCTAAGCCATGTTGTTACTCGTATGTTAGGGACACTCGTATAAGAGTGGATGTGAATGGACCACAACCACCGAAAATGAAGTTGGAGATCTAACTGTCATCTAGGGAGATCACTAAAGTGGAGTAATATATAAAGTTAGAGAAACCCTGCTTCACCAGCTTCTCGTTATTCCACAAAGTGGATGACTACCTAAGGAGACCTCCTAGAGACTCCTCTATTAAGGATAGAAATTTTGGAATAACACAATCTATTGATCTAGAACGCATAGAGGCCCATAAAAGAAAACATGATTAAAAAAGAGGATACAAATGCCTGGAACCTTGTCATCGCGATGCACAAGAGACCAGCCTCTCCCGTTCCGATCAAACTCATCATTTCTCTGTTTATAGAGGCTCTCAGGACTATGACTATTGAAGATCTAACACGGTCAATATTAAACGTTCAGATATGTCTCGACCTTCTCGTGTTCACATAGAAATTGCTCACTACAAACCTCATAGTAGATTAGAGATTACTAGCAGACCTGGATCCACACAATATGGATCCTTTACCTCTATACGATACAAAGCACCAAGAGAAGTTGGAAAGGGTTATGGTCCCTCTTCACCCCTACTACCTTCGGGAAGTGCCCGGTCTCAACTTCATGGGACACATTCCTCACATACCCCCTCCTGTACTTCCCAAAGAAGAGATGGACCCTTTTATGGTACCTGATTTAGTCTTTGACTCTATCATATACAAGAACGAAGATCAACACTTGCTCATGTATCTAAACCAAACCTCAAATATAAACTATAAATACAAATTGTATCTAGTGGCGATTCAGGAAAATTTCAAGAGGTGAAGGTTCTCTATGATGGAGAAACACACCAAGGAAACCTTTTTGGAGAGGTGTACCAACCTACAATCTTCTCTCTGTTAGCTTTGAGTGGTCATGAAAAATCTAGAAATCTTGCCTCCCAAAAGACTTAGAGGTCTAGCCCCCTTAGATGGGCAGGTAACTAACTCGAACTACTCTAGAAAATGCAGCTGTGGTCCCTATAGTGGTAGAGCCATTGATTACTAAGATGGCTGCCAAGCGTAAAACCACAAGGGCTCCAGTGAAAAAGAGAATCCCTAGAAGCCCCCTAGAGAGACTAAAGTTGAAAAAGGCCAATGTGGCAAGATCAGTTCACCCACCAAGAAAGAGGCTACGCACGGATAAAATTCAATATCTGCCTTGCGGTAAGGCTGGTACAAGAAATAACCCACCTCCAGTTGGGTTGCTAATATGGTGAATTTACCGTCTACGAGGGAATCATGGAGGGATTTCCGACCCCACCCCAATCTATTCCTTAGTGCTATTGAGCTGGAATTATCAAGGGTTGGGGAACCCCTTCAGAATTCGATGTCTTCAGGACATACGACAAAAAATTCTCTGGGACATTATGTTCCTCATGGAAACGAAGAATAATGATAAATTTATTAAGCTGAAACTCTAAGATTATCAGTTTCCACAATTCTTTTCGGTCCCTCCTGCAAGCACTAGAAGAAGGTTAGCTCTCCTATGGAAAGACAACATCAACGTCGAAATCCTATAAGCCTTACAAAACATTATCGACACCAAGGTATCTTTCAAAATACATCCTCCTCCTTTATCACTTTTATTTAAGGTGCCCCGCTGGCAGAAATTAGAGCATCTTTGTGGGAAAATGTTTCACGCGTTGTAAATGGGCGAGAACTATCTTGGCTTCTTACGAGTGATTTAACGATATTTATTAAAATTCTAAAAAGGAAGGAGGTCCTCCTAGATGGGAAGGTTCCTTCATGTTTTTCCGCTCTTTTGTTGCTCAGAATGAATTGTGGGACCTTAATCATTCTGGCAACCACTTGTCTTGGGGAGGAACACACTATTCTCACTTCACCAAGTCTCGTCTTGATCACTCGATGGATAATTTCTCTTGGTTGTAGATCTATCCTATGGGCTGTTTCTGTTACCTTCGTTTCGAAGGATCAGACCATAGACCGTTGGTCACTTACTTCAACTCGGCATGCAAAAGAAAGAAAGGGCTCTTCCGCTTTAACCGAAATACTGAAAATGCTGAGGTTACTGACTTAATCACCACAACATGGAACCGTTCTCCACTAGCTTCGATCAATGTAAATCTAAACTAAATGGAGCTTTATCGTCACTCATCCGAGACCTCCCTTGTATTGAGGCTTTATCAAAAGTTCTTAGCACTACTTATAACGAGGAAGAACAATTTTGGCAGCAACGCATAAGAATCCAATGGTTGGAAAACGGAAATAGGAACACCGGCTTCATGCTGTAACGAGGACAAGAATGCAAAATACCCTCTCGTTGATTGAAGATACCCAAAGAAAATATTTTTTGAAGAAGCAGACATAGCCTCGATGATTACAAACTACTACGAAGATATGAATACGGATTTGATAAGGATGCTGAGTTCTCAAAAAATTAAGGAAGCCACCTTCTCCATACATAGAAAAAGGCACCGGGCCTGGATGGGTTTTCCTCAAAGTTCTACCAAGGTTATTGGCATATTATTGGCGCAGATGTGTCTCAGAGAGATCCATTCATTCTTCAAGACAAGCTATGTGGACCTGTGATAGGGCCTGATATTTACCACCTTTAGCCCATGATATCAGACCTATTTAGAGTCTACTATATGTGTTTGGAGTATGTTTTAGAGTATTTTCAGGTTCAGGTACGTTCTGGAAAACATTGGTGATTCTGGAGCTTTTCAAGATGCAGAACTACGCAGACGCTTCAGATGTTTAGCTATTGATGGAGACCTTTCCACGGTGAGATTGCGCTGATATTTTGACCCCAGATAGAGATTTGAGTTATCTTTCTAATGTTACCTGGGTTAGGTCCATCTTACGGTTAGATCTAAAGTTATTCCCGATTTACTGAAGAGTTGCCTTTCTGCCTCGCGAGAGGAAGCTTTCGAGAAGATGAATGAGTGTCGATCGATGGCACATGCTTGGTGTCGATCGACGGTGACCCCAGAAGACAGGCTCGACTTTTTTCAAGACCGAATAAAGCCTAAAAGCAACCAGAAATTACCATATTGCCCTTGGCCGACTAAAAATCCTATTTATGAGTTTATAAGCCATTGTTTAGGCTACACACTTAACAAGCTTTATTTTATTCATAGTTCTAGGTTATGAGAGAAGAGAAGAACTCTTTCAGATTTATCCTGGAACTACTTTGGTTTTATATTGCTTTCTATTTTATATATATTTAGTTTATGCTTTCGTCTATCATGTCTGAGTAGATCCATCTGCTAGGTTTAGGTTTTTTAGGGTTTTGATGGATCAGCCAAACAATAGAACTGCTAGGATGATTATTAGATCTATAAATAGGATTGTTCTAAATGCTTGTTTCTAGAGTAGTTAACTAGAAACTTTATCATATGATGGTTAGGCGCAAGCGAGAGCATGGTCTATTACCTAAATATAATCCTGCTGAGCTAGGTTGTTAGAAAAAAACGAGAGGTTAACACATAACCTAGTGAACATATCGAATTAGGTCGTAACGCTTGACTCAAGCGACCATCGATCGATGCTACTTCAATATCGTCGATCAACGGCCGAGTTTACAATGAGAGTTGGAACAAATACTTAGTCAATAGATTAGACTTGCAGAGAGAGAGATGGTCGTCTTTTATATTAGATATCGAGTTCTATGATTGATACCCTTAGCATCTATCAACTATAATCCTGATTACATGAATGAAATCCTAAGTCTAGCAATCCTTCCTTCATAAAACAACAAACTCCTTGATTATTCATTACTCTATATATTATCTGACCTAGCGTAGTCTGAAACTTAAGTCTCTTGTGTGAGATATTGAATCCCTATTGGTACGATCCTTAGGTACTGCAAGCGATCTCTATTTGAGAGAGTTGCTCTTGGAGTAATTTGATCACATCAACCTGCAGTAGAAAATGACTCACATTCGTTTGATAGCGATAGGGACATCCCCATGAAAGGTAGTGGAATACCGACCGATAGCGTTATGTAACACGCACTACAAAATCATTACCAAAATACTCACTAGATGGCTCAAGCCTTTCCTCCCAGAGCTGATTTCAAAGTCACAATTAGATTTTGTCTCAGGAAAAGCTATTGCATATAATGTCCTCATCGCCCATGAGACACTCCCTTTCCTCCGAACTTTGGAAGCCCAAAAATAATGCTCAAACACTGTCAAGACGGATATGAGCAAGGTCTATGACTGGATTTAATGGAACTTCCTAAATTGTTTCCTCTCCACATTGGGATTTGACAAATCCCAATCTGGATCTCTTGGGTTATCTAGTGTGTGGGGTCGGTCTCTTACTCCTTCGTAATCAATGGCACCCGTCAAGACTTGGTCACTCTTTCTCGTGGTATACAACATTGAGACTCTTTAACGCCGTATCACTTCAACTTGTACACGGAGGTGTTTCAGCTTTATGCACCAATGGACAAGCACAAGGATCCTTAGCTGGTATCCGTGTGGCACGAGGAAGGCCCCAAGTGCCACCTTTCATTCGCGCACGATACTATGTTCTTCTGAAAATGTATTGTCGTTTGTGTATAAAAATTGGCAGTCATCCTCAAGACCTATGAGGCGGTCTTGGGTAATGCATCAATCAGTTGAAGTTGGCCATTACGTTTTTGGCTAAGACCTATGTTAAAGTTAAAACAACTGTCAAGGAATCTTTGGACATAGTGACGAAAATGGATATTGGCAAGTGGTATACCTGAGTTTATTTATCCGAAAGTAGCGGGATATCCTTGCACCCATCATAGATCGGATTAGGCAGAAGATTAATAGCTGGGCCACTCGCTTTCTCTCAGGGGCATGTAAACAGATTCTACTTAAGGAAGCACTTGCGCCTATGCCAAGTCATGCTATGTGTTTCTTCAAAATCCAGTCATCCATATGCAATCAAATTCAATCTCTCCTCACTCGCTTTTGGTGGGACGTTAATCCGAAAAAGAAGAAAATGTGTTGGGTCGCGTGGTCAACCCTTACCAAACAACGTACACATGTGGGCTAGGATTCATAGATGTTAAAAATTTCAACAATGCCCTTTTAGAAAAGATAGCTTGGCATTTGATCAAAGATTCTAATTCCATAGTGGCGTAAGTCTTCCTCGAGAAATATGCCAAGAACTCAACCTTTTTGGATTGTACTCCACCAGCCTCTACGTCGCATGAGTGGATGAGTATAATAGCTGGAAGAGACCTCCTAAAGAAGTGTCTAGGATGGATTGTTGGAAACAGGGAGATTATTAATGTTTCGAGGGACCGCTGGCTCCCTGAACCCCCCTGGAATCTCTTGTCGGACCACCGGCTGAGAGCACCTTGCCACTTCATGTTAGTGACCTCCTATTCCTCATTACCAATTCATGGAACACCAAGCAGATCAAGGCTCTTTTACCTCAGTATGAGTAGACCATTCAAAAGCTAATCATAAGCGCTGCTCATGTTGCAGATTATTTAGGTTGGTTACCTGAGTCTTCAGGATTGTATACGACAAATCTGGCTATGGCATTGCTAGTACTATCGACCAAAGACCCTCGACGTTACCTCCCACTTTTGACTGCTTAAAACCATTTAGAATACAGTCACGTCCCCCAAAGCTTAAGGATTTCATATGGAAAGTCATCAATAAAGCTATATTGGTTAGTTCAAACCTGGCTTGGTGGGGAATAGAAAATTTTGGAAGTCTGAAAGATGACTTATAGGTCTTTATCTCGTGTCCTTTTTTCGAGGAATGTGTCGGAGCTTGCCCCCTACCGTGGAAACTTGGTGCAAATTTCTCTTCTCTTGCTCTACTCCTCTCTTTTATGGAATTTGTGCAAAGCTCGTAAGAAATTGTGCTTTGATGACAGTTCATTCACTGCTTTGGAGGTGATTTGCAGATGCAAAGGAATGGCAAGTTGCCCAATACAATACATCAAGATCTTTCCCTCCTATCACACCACCTCAAACCTGGATGCGGCTTGGAGTCCTGTCACAGATATATGCGTATCGTAGGCGTCTTCAAGGGTGCCATCTTTCCACCACTCCCAGACATTAGCTATTCCTGTCGTTATATATCCTCAGCACTGATGGCAGAAACTCTCGCTGTTCGTTATGCAGTCATAACGGCTGCTTCGTCCAACATTCGATCCTTACAGTGCTGTCTGATTCTAGGTTCTCATCTCCATATTGAAGACCAAAGATTCAAGACGGCTCTCTTTGGAATATTGTTCGACATCTATCATTTTAGTAATGTTTTTGAATCTATCTCCTTTCGACTGGAAAAAATAACTTATACATTTATACTAACCTCTTCTTGTGTCACTTTGCATTACACCGTCCTTACAAATATATATCTTTCCACTATTCGATATACAGACTTGAACATTTGGACAAAGCTATTGATGTTGAAATCACAAATTAAGATGAGAAAATCGATGTAAATTACCAACAATTTGAGCAACACGAGGCTCTGTGTAATGAGCGTTACAGACAGCATCGTAAATCTATTCAACGTGGAACTTAATAGAGTCCAGACTATCGAATACAGAGTCATGCGTCCGTTAAGGCCGTATCTTTTTGGCTTTTCCTATAAGAGTTTAACATCAACATTTGAAAGAGAAAGCAGCTTTACTGAAACAAGCTCCAAGTGATTATTATTATTATATGTACAATTATTAGTGAACAAAATTTAATATGCATTTTGATTTGAAAGCAAAAGATCTTATTAGATTCACAGAAAGTCTTTAGATTCCCTTTGGAGCCACACCAACGGATTTCAATATCTCTGCATTTCGAGGCCTTTCGAGTTCACATGCCAAAAAAACAAAATGTAACTTTCGGTTTTGGTTGTATTGTCCATTAGTAGAGATAAATATAACTAGTTATGAACATACGTGGTGAATGGGTTAGGTCTGGTGGGATCAGATAAGATGGCGCTAGACTTATCTTGAATCTGACCTACTTTCCGTAGCCAAGACATGTTGATATATTTGTCTGCGGAGGAAACACAATTGTCCGGATCATCAACTTCCGCGACAGCCGCCCTTCTGTTCTTCCTTGTACTGACCCCCGGAGCATGCATTAGCTGCTGCTTGAGGCTATGTCCGGCCATAGCCACCGCAAGAGTGACAAAACCTCCTATTATAGCCACTGGTGCAAACTCTCCCGTTACTGAAAACCTATTTTGAAAATAATCCATTGCTTCAAAATTTACATTTCTTTGTGTCATGGTTTGTGTTATACGAAATATTTGAATGTAACTATAATTTTTATACGAGATTGATTATAAAATCATCATGGTCAAAAACTAGATCAAACACTAACAATTATAAGATTCTACTTTAATAAAAAATTGAAAAGTGCAAACTGATCATTTGTAGGAATGTTGATAACGAAGTATAACGAAAACTGAAAATGGCATCATATTTTAGTAAATCTTACTTGTTATATGTTTGTTTGGTGCCTTCAGCGACTGTGGTCGCGAAGCGACGGGAGCCACCAATTTGTTTGCCGGTCGAGCGAAATTGGCTCTATAAACCAAAAACATAATAAACAATTTCATAACAAAAAACAAACTTTGAATAGACATGAATCAAGCTAAACTTACGGCGATTCTGAAAGCCATCTCGGTTGACTTTGTGACTGGAGTTAAAAAGCATGAGACCAATGAGTGATTATATATACGGAGGGGGATGAGACTATTTAGGATCTTCGTTACCTAAAATGGAGAAATTTTCAAAATGGCATCTTATATTTAGTCATACAGAAACTAAATCACATTCATTAGATCCTTTTTTCTTATAAAACAAATACAAAATGTGAATATTATTTAACCACAAAAACAAGATATTTTTTTCATCCTCTCGATTAATATTCTATTGTGAGAAAAAAAATAGATTAGTGTTGTAAAACTTTGAGAAAGAGAATGGGAAATTCGTATATTGATTTGTATTGTGTTATTCATAAAGTACAAGAGATTATTTTTATATAGAGATTACAATAGACCGTCATATAGATAAATGAAAAGAATACAAATCCTATTGCAACTAGGTAAAGGAAATATCCAAACTAATATGGAAAATGTTTCTTAGCCGCCAAACCCTAAACCTATATGGTCTAGGTTTAGTAAACTTCTATGCAGTAGGTTTATGGTCGGTCCGGTTATGGGCTATCCACAATATGGTTCATAACACTCCCCCTTGGATGCCATAACCGTATAGAGCTTGTAATGTGCTTAATGTTGCCTCATTAAAACCTTTACCCGAAAAACCCAATTAGGACAAAACCTTGGTGAAGGAAAAAGAGTACAACACACATTACCCCCTCTGATTTGGACCTTACTATAGGTCCTTAAGCATGTGCATTCCAATCTGATGTATTAACTTCTTGAATGTTGATGTTGGAGTGACTTGAACGAACTTGTACCACTCGGATCTCTCCAGCCTTTTGTAACTTGCACATGATGGTTGGCCCTTCTACGCCCATTGACATCCCACAGTCTACACGGATGTGTTTTTTTGTCGTTGACCATCTTATACTCTGAGCGGATGTGATTGGTCATCCCGTCGACCATCCCATACTCTCAACCAAACACACACACAAATTTTGGCTGATGTTGCTGCGATGGTTTGTTTCATGGATTGCCAATATATTGCATAACCTGTCTAAGATCTAATAGATAACCAACATTAACAAAACAAATTAATCCCTCTTTGGCTGGTCAGTATAAAATAAAACTAAGTTGCCAAATTTCTTTTATGAAAATACATGGACTGATTGGGTCATTCTTATATTCCTCTTTTACTAAGTATTTACTTGGCCTATTGTACCACATGTGGCTGCTTTGTTTCAGTCCATAAATAGATTTGTTTAGCTTTATACAATGCTGTTCTTTGAGAACCTTTTTTTATCTTTGAGTTCAATACCTTCTGGTACTTTCATATATATCTCATTATCCAGTGGACCATATAAATATGCAGTTACGACATCAATTAGCTGCAAATCTAATTTCTCTCTTATGGCTAGACTTATTAAAGATCAAAATGTAGTAGCATCCTCCACAGGGAGTATGTCTCCTCATAATGTATTCTTGGTCTCTTGTGAGAATACTTGTGCAACAATATGGGCTTTATATCTCACGGTTTCTTTCCCTAAAAAAGACCCATTTATATCCACTGGTTTAACATCATAAGGTGTCCTTATTATTGGACCAAATACATTCCTCTTCCTTAAAGAGATTACCTCCACGTCTATAGCTTCTTTTCATTTAAGACAATCTGATCTACGAGTGCACTCTATTATTGACGTGGGTTCATGATCCTCGTTTATATCCATAAGTTCAAGTGCTACCTTGTATGCAAATAAATCATCTATGTCGACATCTTTTTCTGTTCCAATGTATTCCAGACATGATATAATCGATTACAATCTCATTATTACCAGGACCATTAGTAACCTGAAGCTTGACGTCCCAAGCCTCAGTGTTTGGTACCTTAGATCCGGCCGGCCTTATGTCCATGTCTATGGTTTCCTCGACCTCGGATTTGTTTTCATTTTATGCACCTTTCTTTTGTTTCTGAGGATTCTTATCTTTGGAACCTATTGGTCTACCACGTTTCAAACGTTGTCTAGACTCTTGTAGCAACTTGATTATGTCCCTCTTGGACTTCAATATGTATTGGTGCATTACAAGATGGTATTTATGACATAGTCACTTTCTTTGGGTCAACAAATGAGAATGGCAATCGATTAGCTAGCTTTTGTAAATGTATAATCTTGTGGACGTCTAAATCATATTTTTAGTCTGAGGATCTTGCGAAGACAATAATGGTTGATTCCATTCTTTTTCTTTTACCAGCTTATTATTTTCTCCCCCTTATGTTGGATAGTCGGATTAAAAATGACAATCCGTGTACCTAGCCTTAAATAAATTACCTATGGTCGGATCTAGGTACTTAATAATCATGAGAGATTCATATCCAACATATACCCCATCCTCCTTTGAGGTCCCATCTTAGTTCTCTGTGGTGGAGCAATTGGCACATCCAAATGTCTTTAGATGGGATATGTCTGGCTTATGACCCGTGATTTAATTGAGATGGGGAGTATCTATGCTCACTAGATGGCCTGATGCATATCAACTCTGCTGCATGTAAAACTGCAAGTCCCCAAGCTTAGACCGGGAGTTTTGATCTCATGAGTAACAGTCTAGTAATGCGTTTAATAATAAAATTCGGCCAAACCATTTTATGTATAGACATGCACCACACTTATGTTCCACACTTGCCCCCATAGACATACTATAATCATCAAACGCTTGGAACATGGATTCATCATCATATTTTAGACGTATAGTCTTTAAAGGAAAATCTGAAAATGAGCTCTTAGCCATTTTACTGGTGATGGCCTAATGAGTTTCCCTTGTGTACATGCTACACACGTGAGATTCTTAGGGATAACTCTTCATTCTTTCAATGTGTGCCCTTTTGTATTACTTATCAATTTACGCATCATGTTTGGACCGGGATGGCCAAGCCGGTCATACCATAAAGTGAAATTCTCAGTAAACCTTTTGTTCATTTCGGCATCTAGCCTCTATCATACTGATCTTGGCATAGTAAAGACCAGTAGAGAATGCATGTATAGTCTCGACCACTTTCTTATGGCCTTGGGTGTATTTCTATGTCTGAAGGAACTCTTTGTTTCCTTCGCCCATTGTTTCTATATGGAAACCATTCATTCTTATATCTTAGTAACTCAATGGGCTTCTCTGGGTGAATATAAAGCATCACATATCTCTAGATGCGTGCCCTTTAGGCAATAATATACATGCCTGGCCGTGGCCCTAAATTAGGCTGGCTATACCCGCAATTTGTGCTTATATTGGTGTTTCATCTTATTAAGTAAAATCAGACAAGTCAATAAAGTAAACCCAAAGAAATAAAAAAGACAACGAAAAACATAAAGCAAATCAAAGCACAAAAACATTATGTCAAAATCAACTATTATTTTAGACAATCTGATGTTTCATAATCCATAAAATCATCTTGATCATGGTCAAAGTCACCATCGCCATCTTGGACCAAATAGGCTTCAGGATTCTTCCCTTTCATACTCTCTTGGTAGAGGTCAACTAGATGTCTGGGAATCCTACAGTTCTTAGCCCAATGATTACCGATTCCACATCTATGGCACACTGATTTGGTCGAGTGTTGTGGTTTAAAAGACATACTACTGCCTCCTCGCCCTCGAACATGGGCAAAATTGGGTCCACGACCACGGTTATAGTGGTTCCCACGGCCACAGCCTGAGTTGTTACCTCGACCATATGAATTGTAGTGGCCTCGGCCATGTCCTATCCATCCACCACGGCCATGGCCGTGTGGTCTATTCTGGACATGTTACTTTATTTGGATTCTTTCTTTTCTTCTGTGGCCTTATTGGCTTCAGGTAATGGGGTTAATCCAAGAGGTCTCAATTCACTGTTTCTCATCAACAGCTCATTGTTTTGCTCAGTTAGCAATAGCCATGAGATAAGATCTCATGAGTTTTGAAGCCCTTTTCACGATATTGTTGCTGTAGCAACACATTACTTCTATGGAAGGTGGAAAATGTCCTCTCTAACATATCGTTATCTGTTATAAGCTCACCACACAATTTCATTAAAGAAACAATCTTAAATAGGGCTGAAATTATACTCGTCCACGGACTTGTAGTCCTGGATCCTGAGATTCCTCCAATCAAATAGAGTCTTTGGTAATAACACCGTTCTTTGGTGATCATATCTCATTTTTAAATCGTTCCAAAGGTCTAGAGGATTCTCAATAGTCTGATACTAATCTTTGAGACTCTCAGCAAGATGATGACGAATAATTAATATTGCCCTGTAGTTATCTTTCTCACTGGCATTATTGCCTTCTGTGATACATTCACTAAGATCTTTTGACTTTAGGATAATCTTAGTATCCAATTCCCATTACAAGTAATTATCACCAGAGAGATTTAGGGTGGCAAAATCCAAGTTGTTGATTTTCGAGATCTGAAATCATATGTTCTTATACTTTAGGTTTAGGGTTTATACGACCATGTAATCAAGTCATTCGACCAAAGTAATCCTAACAAGTGATTTCTATATGTTCATGCAAACCTATCAAACGTGATCTGTATGTACATATAACCTCAATCAAAGAAACTATCAATCAGATCATCATGTTCTAGGTGGTCGAATGTTAAAGCAAGGTGGTCGAATTCAATCCTAAAACTTTCAATCAATAATGTGACCAAGTTAAGGTTTCAAGGTTCCATACGGTTTTATCAGACATGTCTCTCGACCAAACAAGATATCACAAGTCATACGGATAGTATTGTAAACAAGTAATCAAGTCATGCTTATCAAATAAACCACATGGCCAAACGAGACAAGACATTCCTAATAGTTAATTTCTATATGCGGCCATGAAGCAATCAGTTTATATGGATAAGCAAGACAATCCTAAAGATCAATTTCTATATGTTCAATACATTATACGGATGCTTAAGTTTAATGACCAAACAAGATAATCCAAATCAAATAGATCAAACAAGACAATCCTAAGGATCAATGTCTACATATGTGTTCATGCGGCAAAGATTGTATAATGCTAACAATCCACATGACCATATGAGATGATGCAACAATCTTAGAAATCATGATCTATATGTACAGGAGTGGATCATGTAACAATCATCTGGCCATATTTAATCAATTTCAAGTATGAGCAATTCAGATTTAATTAGGGTTTAAACTTACGATTAGGGTTTTAGCATTAGGGTTAGGTCAAAAACGGATCAATCAATCTAGCATACAATCTTAACTCTCAAGAAACATTCAATCCGGGTTATCTATAAATCAAGTTCAAGATTTAGCAACATGGATTCTATGTGCTCATAAAAATAGGGTTTATCAAGACTAGCAAAACGGATTCTATATGTGCAAGGATCATATGCGGTTTTAATGTTAAAACATTCAATCAGGGTTTAGCAATTAATCAGTCAGTTTCAGGTATGAGTTTAGCAAACATAGCATTAAAGATCTATATGCACATAAAAATCGAACCATATAACCTCAATCTAGACAAAACAAACAGATCATGCAAAGACAATCTATCAGATTCCAAGCATGTATTTAGCAACCCTAGCATACCGGTTCTAGCAAGATAATACGGTTAAGACTAATTTATAAAAACAAGACATAAATCATGCAAAAACTATCAACCTAGCAATCGATCCTAACCTCATAAACAATTAGATCAGTCAATAAATTAAGACATATTTAGTATTAGGGTTTCATAATGCGATTAGGGTTTTATGGTTTTAGCAATCGATTAGGTTTTAGCAAACATCCTCAAAACAATCAATCTAGCTAACCAATCAACCTAGAATACTTTCTAAGTTCTCAAAACATTTAATCGAATCAATAAGGTTTTAGAGTTTCAATTCAATGATTAGTATTTTCGATTAGGGTTTTGAGATATTAGGGTTCTTAGCGTTTACCTTAACCTCTGATGGGTTGAATGAACCACCAATTAGAGAAAGTAGTACTTGGATCACGAACTGGAACAAGGATCATGATCGACTAGTAGAGCAAGCTTGATTGTTTGAAGGTTGAATTCTGATCAAGATATGAAAGTTTCACGATCAAAGGTTTCACGATGGGGATTAAGGTTTTTGATCTATGGCTTTTTAGCTTAGGGATTTAGAGATTAATTTTTGCTGATAACGTGTTGTAAAACTTAGAGAAAGAGAATGGAGAATTCGTATATTGCTTTGTATTGTGTTATTCATAAAGTACAAGGGGTTCCCTTTATATAGGGGTTACAATAGACCGTCATATAGGTAAATTGAAAGAATACAAATCCTATTGCAACTAGGAAAAAAGAAAATATCAAAAACTAATATGGAAAATGTTTCCTAGCCGCCAAACCCTAAACCTATGTGGTCTAGGTTTAGTAAACCTCTATGCAGTAGGTTTATGGTCGGTCCGGTTATGGGCTATCCACAATATGGTTCATAACAATTAGTACTTTTTTTGTTATTATTTGTTGTTGTTGTTGTTTAGTCTCAAGGATCGAATAATAAGTAACAAAAATATTTGATACTTCATTCAATAGAAATAGAAAAATAAGTTATACTATAAAGATCGAAGTGTTACAAGTCATGTAATTGATGCCACACAAATGATCATAACGCATCAACAAAAGTTATCAAATAAAAATTTATAGAAATCGAGTCTCACGAAATAAAAGTCTCATGCACGCAAGAATAAGAACTCAATAATAAGAATAACTCTCTTATTAATCTCTTAAAGAAAAATCTCTCAAAACATTAAGCTCTCTCAAACACTCATAAAACTGATAAGTTATGCAACGCCCTTGCATCTCCTTATAAATGAATTAGATATCTCCTAATCTCTATGAACTTAACATATTTATATATTTCTTTTTTTCTTTAGGTTATTAACTTACATATCAAGTTTTCTTTTCTTTCAAGCTTAATACAACATTCTCCCCCTTATAAGCTTGAACTTCATTTTCGACAAACATTCAATAAGATCTCTCATCTCCTGGAGCTTCAAATTTCCAAACGTTTTCATAACGATATCGTTTCTCTGTTCACTCTCGGGTGTATGCCGATGTAACTCTTGAAGCCATATAGCTTATTCCATAGCTTCAGTCCCTGTCATGTATTCAGCTTCACATGACAATAACACAACAGTTTCTTGTTTTATTGAACCCCACGTATGTGGACATTCACCAACATAAGAGATACGTCCTGCCGCGCTCTTGCCATCATCCGGGTCAATTCTATGGCCATTATCAATATCTCCAACAATTGGTATCTTAGTAGTTTCACGTATCTTCATTGCAGTTCCGCAGGACACTTTGGATCTTTGCATATCTCAACTTCACACCCCCACATAGTAAGGTAGATCTGGTCTGGTCGTATAAAGAAAGTATCTAAGACAACTGATATTCCTCATGTATCTTGTAGCATCATTGTCTCTTTCAGTTTTAAACTTTGATATATTCAACCCGTATTCCATCGGTGTATGTATCATACTCCGTTCTTCGAGATCACTCATGTCGAAAATTAACGCCATCTCCCTTTTAAAACTTTACTGATCTTCTCATTTATTCATGTGTCGAACATATCATCCATGTAAATTGCCACACTTTAAGACAAGTACTCACGTTTTTCTTATAAGCCGATGAATCCTTGGAACATTGTCTAAACAACATCTCGAAAATATGCAATTTAGTTTGTTGTTTCAAGCCCTCTGTCCATACACTTCACTTCACTTAATTTCACTCCGAGTCCTTCATGTTTTGTTTCATAAACCGTTTCCTCTAGTTCTCCATAACAATGCACATATCCTTTGGAAAACGAGTGGAGTATTGCATTCATCTTCACTTCCATTTGTCTTACGCTTTAACTTGAATACCCACTTAATAAGACCAATTTGCTTTACCCCATACGGACAAACCACTAATCTCCATGTCTCTTCTTGTATGACCGAATGTATTTCATATTCACAAGCTAGTATCCATTTACTTGCCGCTTGGAACTTTCTTGACTCATTATATAAAGTTAATAATAACATTTCTCCTTCTTCTTCTGCAAGTAAGACGTAGTACACAAGATTTCTTGGCTTTACGGTTTTTCTCTCACTTCTTCTTAGTGTCTTTTGAAGTTGATCTTCAGTATAGTCTTTTTAGAGTTCGTACGGTGCTGTATTGATTAGATTGTTCCCTTCGAGCTTACCATTTTGGATTCCACTTTCGAGCTTTCTTTGTATCATTGTCTCTATTGTGTCAAGATTGACGTAACCTAGTCGCGCATGCCTCTCACTCATCGTTGTTACATTTAGTTTCATGATAGTTTTGAATCCCATGCTTATTTTGTACAGATAATTTTTGGACCTATTTGCCTTGACGATCAGATTTTTGTCAAGATCATGCATTGGTAAGTGTTCACCTTTTTTATCTCACATCACATCCTGATTCCGTGGCTTGTCCAAGGGAGATAATCTTACTCTTCAAGTCTGGTATGTAATAGACCTTATCATCGTTTGTGGCTCACTATTATGATCAATAAACTCAATAGACCCCTTGCCTTTGATGTCTATGTTCGAATATTCTCCAAATTTTACTTTTCCGGTTATGGACTCATCAAGTCGTGTGAAGTATCTTCTATCAGCATTCATGTGGTTACTAGAACCATTGTAAAGATACCAAACAGTCTCTCCACTAATGTTTGCGTCGTATATGCTTGGTACAAATCCTCCTTTGTCTAGATATACGATCTCATGCATCATAAGTTCATCAGCTTCTTGTGTGTCATTGTTATCACTCTCTTGTGTTTCTTGTAACTTAAACAACCAATCAGGACAATTTGAAGCATAGTGTCCAAGTTTATCAAATCTAAAGCATGTGATATACGATGCATCTTTTTCTCCACCAAACATACCACGACCTCTTCATCTTTAAAAACCACGTCCACCTTTTCCTCTATTTCTAAAGTCACTGTTATAACCATGGTTTGGTTGGTGCATTTGAGAATCCATGTTTGCATACCATCAATTTTCTTTGATCTTCTGGAGGATCTTCTTTTTCTTCACCAATACGTTCTTCATAAGCTTTGAGGCGTCCTATGATATCTTAAAAACTTGTGGGATTGAGGTCTAAAACTTGTTCAAGAGAAGCCACAATATGTATGTATTTCCTTTGAGGGAGACTCTTCAAGAACTTCTTCGCTAGCTTTTATTCTTTCATACTTACTCCCAATGGTGCTGACTTTGATGATATCTATGATAACTTTCCTCCAAAATCATCGATTATTTTCATTATCTTTCATCTTCAATTGATTGAATTCATTCATCAAAGTTTGTAGTTTCGCTTCTTTAACTCTCTCTGCTCCCACATGTCTTGATTTAATGGCCTATCATACATTCTTTGTCGTGTCCAGCTCACCAACTTGGAGAATAAGAACTTTGGGTATCGAGTAAAATAGTAAAGCAACAACCATATCATTCTTATCTCCCTCGGTTAGGTATCCTTCTATGGCTTCCCAAACTTTTTGTACGTTGAGTGTGATCTTCATCCTCATTGTCCAAACCGTATAATTTGTGGCGGCAAGCATGGGGTATTGAATCGAAGTCGTCCCTCTACCGTTAGGTCTGACCGTTGTTGGCACTATCTCTCCCGTCTCATGGGAAGGCTCTGATACCAAATATAGAAATTGGGTCTCATGAACGCAAGAATAAGAACCCAATAATAAAAATAACTCTCTTATTAATCTCTTAAGAAAAACCTCTCAAAATCTTAAGCTCTCACAAACACTCATATAACTCATAAGTTATGCAATACCCTTGTATCTCCTTATAGAGAGATTAGATATATCTTAATCTTTATGAACTTAGGATATTTCTATATTTTCTTTTTCCTTTAGGTTAGTAACTTATATCTCAAGTTTCCCTTTCTTTGAAGTTTAATCCAACAAAACTAAGATTGGCTATGCACACATAACTCACATCTCAAAGACAAAATCTGATGAAGAGACAAAAAAGGCGCTTTGTTGGCTCGGATCGCACTTCCTTCTCAAGAAGACATGGAGAAAGATATCAGATTAAGCGCAACACGTGAAGCCAAAGGGATACTTAAGAGAATTCAGAATCTCTAACTTTTTGCTGAGTGTGCAATGCAGCCATGGAGGTGCGAAGGAACATAGGGGAAATATCATTAAAATGTTCCTCAAAACTTATTAAGGCAACGTTCTTTCTCCAAAGTTGGTGGTTTCATTCTAATGATGTTACAAATAACAGCATAATCAAGCTTAAATCTAATGTTGTGTGACAATAAGGAAAAATTATTCTGTGGATAAGTTATTCAACCAAGTAACTTCCGATAAATATATAAATCTACAATAAACATCTTCAATTTCTAGTCTAGCATGAATTATAGAGAAAGAAACAACAACAAAAAGTGCAGAGTTTTATATTAAAAAGAAGAATTATAAATTTACGACATTTTATGTTTTCTTTTATGAAGTCACCACCAAAATCCAACATTTCTAAGTATCACACAACATTATACACTCTTATAAAGTATCAGTGACACACTCTCTACTAAAATCTCCTTTCTCTAAACACCTTTCCACCGGAAAAGTGCTCTATCTCCAGCCTAGGTTCAACGGTGCCGGAGCCCCTCTTCAACCCTTCTTTGCTTTTCTCTTTGCCTTTTTCTTCATTTGCTTTCTTCGTAGTCGATATGCAGGTTGCTCTGAAGCTGTCGTTTCCAAGCCGGAACCTTATCGATCGAGGCTGGTCTTGGCGGCGGTTCTGGAGGAGCGACGAGACTATGGAGCGTAGGATGGACGAAAGGTCGGCTTAGGCTGGAGTTGGGCGCTGGATTTAGCTTTCCCTTTTCAGATCTCTGGTGCTCCCTCCAGGGCGGCTGCGCATGACTCAGTGGATCAACTACTGCGCCACCGATCTTCCCTTGGCTGTGGCGGTGTCAAGAATGGAGGAGAGGTGCGAAGGTTTGGCGGAAAAGGTTTCGTTCTCCGGTTCTCGGTTTCGACGTGTCGCGGTTTCCCTTCGTCGGTGTTGTCAACCGGTGATGTGCGCCTTGCTTAGGTATGCAGTGGGCCTCTACATCCCAGTGCCTGTGGTCCTACCTCTGGTGGTATGAGCTACACATCCTTAGAAGTCATGAGTTACTGTTCTGCTCATGTTCTTGCCGTCAAGGCCCGGATTTTTAGTCCGAAACCATTCTTTTTTGAGGCTATAGGAACGAAGCTTTGGTCTTGATGGTGCTGAACCTGGTCAAAATACTCACCACCTGGTGTTGGTGCTGTCCGTGTGCTGCAATCTTATTTCCTGGAGACAATAGCTTGAGTTTTGATTAGGACCCGTGACTAGCTTTTGCTATTGTGGTTAATTTAGGTGGGGTTTAAGAGACAACTCTTTCTGCTTCGGAAGAGTTTGTTCTCATAGGTTGAAATTACAACAAAGTCTATTTCAGGTAGCTTAGGATCCAATTTAGTGATGCTAAGTGATACTAAAGTACTTTGATTGTAAGAGCTTGTTCTTGCCTCTCTCTCTTTTTTTCGTGTTCTTGGTGTTAAGAGTGTTGGGAAGCAAGAACTTAGGCTTATGAGTATATATAGTGACACCCTAAACCTTTGGGCTTCTCTAAAACTAATTTAATTTCATTTCTATCCCAATATATCAAGCCTAGAAAACTAGTCTCACGACCACCTGGCCATGAGTACATAACCTTGCGTACATACTTCAAAATAATTCACCTCGACATTTGCACATGACCATCTGGGCTTGACCATGTGAACGTAACCATGCGCACATAATTCTTAGTAATTCACCTGGCCATTTGAATAGACCATATGAACCTAACCATGCGTACATAATTCTCAGTAATTCACCTGGCCATTTGCACGTAGCCTTCTGAACCTGACCAAGTGCACATAATTCATAAATCTCCACCTTGTGCATCATTTGTGCTTGTTACTCTTGAAGATTAATTTCCTTCTCTTTATCAATTTACCTCAGTTGTGCAATAAAATTGAGACTTCCATCATAGTCTCAGCTAGTGAACAATTCCTCCATACATTTTAGTGTTACCACCTTAAAACAACCTGTCACTTTTACTGGTAACTCCAACCTTTAAGACCGAGCTGCTCCAGACTTCCTTTTCAGACTTAACCAACTGAACCATTTTGTCCATTTCCCGGACTCAACCATATGTGTTTCTCTCTGCTGCGAGGTGATAAGCCAACAAACCTTCTCTCGCTTCCGCTGTCTCAACTCAGTTGGTGACATTGAGTGTCATCAGACACCTCTCCAAGTTGTTGCCTAGTAAACTATTTGTCAACATATCCACATGATTTGGGGAAGTATGAATCTTCTACAGTTTAATTGAACCGTCCTCAACCTTATCCCTGATGAAATGTACTTTAGTCTTAAAGTGCTTGTTCCTGTCATGATGAACTAGATTTTTTGCCAAACAAATTTCACTTGCGAGTCACAATTCAACTTGAAACTTTGTGACTTAAACCCCAATTCACTGCAAATATTTTTGACCAAATTTCCTCCTTAGTTGCCTATGTGAGTGCCATGAACTCAGCCTCTGTAGTCGAAAGAGCTACAACATGCTGAAGAGTTAACCTCCAACTCACTGTATTACAACCAACCTTGATGACATAACCAGATATTTACCTTCTCTTGTCAAAATCTGAGGCATAATCTTAATCACAAAATCCTCTAGTCTCAAAATGTTTTGATCCACTTAACTGCAGACCAATTATATAAATTTGCCATGAACCTACTGACGAAACCGACCACATACGCTAAATCTGATCGAGAACCGATCATAGCATACATCAGACTTCCTACTACACTTGCGTAAGGAACTAAGCTCATCAACCGTGTTTCTATAATAAACTCCTTCGGAGTTAAACTCTTAAGCTTGAACTGTGAACTAGATGTAGTTACAACAGCCTGCAATTCTTCATGTTAAAAGTCCTTAAAATCTGCTTAAGATACCTATTGTGATAACTTCAGAATTTCCTTCTTTTTATCCGTTATGATATCCATACCGAAGATCCTAGTTGATGGCCTTAGATCCTTCATCTCAAAATTGTCTTTCAGAATTTCTTTCAGCACTTTGATTTTCTCCATATCATTTGCTACTAAAAGCATATCATCAACTTATCTTTCAGACTTGGTTTCAGTACTTTGACTATTATCCACTTTAGCATACTTCATTATATCCATATTTGCATCTTAGTGATATTGCTAGAAACAAATTTCAATCAGCCTCGTTCTTTTTTGGGTTTCTAGTTTTGAAATTGCCTTCACTTGTGAAGAAGCTACCTAGCAGGTGTACCTCTGTAAACCCATGTTGAGGACAGTCTCTTTAGTAAGACGTGAATCTGATCCAAGAAATCTTGAATGCCTTAGTGGGCCCATGAGAAAACATAGTGATCTTATTTCTTAGATCCTCAAACCTCGGATCATCAAAGAATTTGTTCAATAAAGCTTTCTTGGTTTCATTCTAGGTAGTAAGAGATCCTGGTTGCAGCTGCTTCAGCCAGTAAGCTACGTCCCTAGATAGAGAGTATTAGAACATCTTGCAGAAAATGTAGTCTTCAGACTCAATTGCATTTGATGTTCAATGCCAGATCTTCAAATCTCTCAAGATGGTCTGTGGGATGTTTATGAAGAAGACCATAAAATGGTTGATAACTCACAAGAGTGAAATGTGTTGGATTTAGCTCAAAGTCATTCCTCTGAAATAGAGGATGTAGAATCGCGAACCTTTTCGCACAGAACTGATCAGGCCTGTTGTAGTCTCAAAGTAATCTCTGTCAAGCACCTCCAGCATTATCAACAACAACCACTGCCTCGTGCATCAAATTACAAACATCACTGAGTAGTTTCCCAGCTCCATTGCGCCCTTGACGCTCATGATCTCACAAAAATCATTGTGCATCAGCCTCAAGTAGAATAAGATCGACCATCTTAGAAGATTCGCACGTGGTGTCGATCACTGCTTGAATGGTATCGGTCGACATTAGTTTTGGTTTGGTGTCGTTTGATACTTCTATAGTGTCGATCGACATTTTTTTGCAGTTTTACAGTTCATGCATTCTAAGTGAGCTAGCTCTTGGTTTGAAAGATCCAAAAGCTCATTTTTCTTGTTGTTTCTGGTACTGCAAGACATGCACCTTAAACACAAGAAAAGAAAGAAAGTAAACTAAAAACATATAGTCTAAATCCTACACCTAGTCTAATGGTGATCACAATCCTTGGCAACGGTGCCAAAATTAATATAATCAAATTTACCTTTTGAGCTACTCTGCAATTTCAGAATGTGATATAGCAATTGGGGATCAAATCCATAGAGAATCTATGTTTCACACAATAGACTCATGGCTATTAAATTAATGTAAGCAGAAAATAGAAAGTACTAAACAAAGTAGTAAAAAAAAATTGTATGCTATGGAGGAAAATTGCTATATCCAGAAAATCAATCAAGTAATTCAGAACTAAAATCAATATATGCTAAAATTTTATTATGAATGATTCTTGAAATCATAATACAATAGTGAAGTCAACAAACTGTCGATATAGACACTATATATGTCTAGATCCTAGAATTTCAAATCTCTTTTTGAATTTAATTGATTAAGACAAATGATAAATTCAATTTTGATTATGTTCACTAAACTCCTAGACCAAATCTCTTTGTGAAAAGATATTTAGCTCATCAAGATGAGTTCAGGTAATCAATAATAGTGTCGTGTCTACCAATTATCATATGATCAAGACTACATGATACAGCCTGAAAATCATACTACAGAAATGGTCGAACTGAGGTTCATCCGGGTACGGCCTGCGGGTGATCGGGCGGTCGGGTTAATGCGCAGTCTTGATCCGGCTGGTTCCTGAAACAAAAGAATGATCTTTTTATGAGTTTATATGATTTTATATGAGTGAATTGTAAACGTGAATGATGCTGAAATAAGGACTAATGATGTAAGGTGGATCGGATGGTGGATAAACTAAACGGATGGTGGATAGATGTTTAATATGCAATATGAAAACTAATGACAAAACAAAGAGATAAAGAAAAGAGTGATGGGATCTTGTTGCTGGACATGTGTCTCTCTCAACAAATCAAGGGATGGTGGTGAGTGATGATGGGATTTGGCTTGCTGGATGTGTATCTCTCTCAAGCTAAATCAATGGATGGAATGGAATGAAGAATCACCACAAGTCAGATGGTTTGAGACTTGATAAGATTCGAATGCTTCCTGGTCGGCTTCTCACAAACTAGAAAGATTTAGGGTTTTTGCTAGGCAAACTGACTCATATATTGGCTAGTAAGGAAAAATACACGGCTGCTTATAGTGGGGATTAAATACCTGCAGCTTTGCCTTTCTAGGGGACTTGAAACATAAACAACATGGAGTCTATCCAGGACTCTAAACGAAAAGGCCTAAAACAAAAAGGGATCAACTCTTGCTGGGACTACTAAGAAAATACTAATAGTTCCTTGAGTTTATTGGACTCAAAAGAAATAAAAATGACTTAACAATTTTCCCATAAGTTCATTGAACCAAAAAATAAAAGAAACCAAACACAAATCAGAAAACAACAAACCGGTTAGAAATCTCAATGGAAATCTTACCTTCTTACCTGACTGGTCCGGACAATCAAATGTCAAAACCAGGTGCAATGGGACCTGAGGCTGAGCCAATAAAGCTTGTTGAAATGATCATCCTAGTTTGGTTCGGACCAAAGGATACAAACTGGATTAGACTGATTTGATCTTGAACCTCAGTAGAACCGGGTGGATCTTGGATCTTCAGTTGGACCATCTCTTCAATAAGTAGCTGATAAGGTTCGGTTTGGTCTTGATTGAGAATCTCTTGAACAGCATTCGGAAAACCTTTTCTTATGACCCGAGCTCCGGACCTGGTAGTCAGACCTTGTCTGATTATGGGAACCTCTACTTGGATGGACACATCATTCCCTCCCTCTTGAAAAGGTTCTGACCTCAGAACATCGTCATCTGCATTGAAAGGAGACAAATCAGAAACGTTGAATGTGGGGGAAATTTTGAACTCACCTGGAAGATCAAGTTTGTAAGCATTGTTATTGATCTTTTATAGGACCCGGAATGGGCCATTCCCTCGTGGTGGCAGCTTGGACTTCCTCTCTTGTGGGAACCGTTCTGGCCTCATGTGTAACCAGACCAGGTCGCCTGGTTCGAACAACACATCCTTCCTCTTCTGGTCGATCCACGCCTTGAACTTGGCTGCTTTCTCTTCTAACTTATCCTTAACTTTTTGGTGAAGCTTCTTAACAAAATCAGACTTGGTTGAGCCTTCTTGACTACGGAACACGGCTGTTGGTAAATCAATAAGTTCTAGTGGTGTATCTGGACTAAATACATATACAACCTCAGAAGGAGAAAGGTTAGTAACAGAATGCTTAGCATGGTTGTAAGCAAATTCAATGAAAGGCAAACAAGATAACCAATTCTTTAAGTTCTTACCGACCGTAGCTCTCAATAATTGAGAGATTGTATGGTTCACTACCTCGTTCTGATCATCAGACTCTGGGTGGCAAGTGGTAGAGAATAGGAGTTTTGTCTCTAGCTTCCTCCAGAGTGTCCTCCATAAATGGGTGAGGAACTTGGCATATCTTTCAGACACAATTGTTCTTGGCACTCCATGTAGGCGAACCACCTCCTTGAAGAACATGCCGACTGTTTGTGTGGCATCATTGGTTTTGTCACATGCAATGATATGGGCCATCTTGGAGAACCTGTCCACAACTACAAAATGGAATCTTTGTGGTTTATCTTGGGAAAACCCAGCAAAACGTCCATCAAATCATCTACCCAAGGGTGGTTAGGAATAGGTAATGGCATATAGAGACCAAAAGGTGACCTAGATTTTGTCTTAAGGCAGACAATGCATTTGGCATAAAGGTTCTCAGCATCTCTCTTCATGTTCGGCCAAAAGAAATGATTGGTTATGACACTCAAGGTCTTTTGATGACCAAATTTTCTCACGAGGCCTTCACCATGGGCCTCCCTAGTCAGCAATTCTCTCATAGAACCTTGGGGATGCAGAGTTTCTTTTCTTTGGACAGGAAACCTTCATGTTGGTAGTATGGTATGAGGCTCTTTGCATGGTGTTCCTAAAAGCTTCTTGAAAATCAAGGTCAGTAGCATAAGAATCCTTAATATATTCAAAACCCATGATCTTAGCTTCCATGGTTGAGATGAGGGTGTATCTCCTGGAAAGAGCATCGGCTACCACATTGTCCTTGCCCTTTTTGTACTTAATCACATAGGGAAAGATCTCCACGAATTCAAGCCATCTAGAATGCCTCCTCTTAAGTGTGGTATGACCTCTCAAGTGCTTAAGTGTCTCATTATCTCTATGGACAACAAATTCTTTAGATAATAAATAATGTTGCCAAGTTTCAAGAGACCTCACTAAGGCATAAAGCTCTTTGTCACAGGTTGGGTAATTGAGGGCAGCTCCACTCAATTTATCACTAAAGAAGGCTGCTGGTCGGCCTCCTTGGGTAAGCACAGCTCTTATCCCTGTACCTGATGCATCACATTCAATTTCTCTAATCGAAGTTAGGCAGAGTAAGAAATGGTACATGAGTCAAACTATCTTTGAGTTTATTACAAGATTCTTCTTGGGCTGGTCCCCAAGTAAAGGATACATTCTTCTTGATCTCTGAAGTCATTGGAGCAGCAATGGGGCTGAAGTCCTTGTCAAATCGGCGATAGAAACTAGCTAGGCCATGGAAACTTCGTACATGTCCTACGGTGGTTGGGGTGGGCCAGTATCGGGTGGCCTTGATCTTCTCCTCGTCAACCTTAAGTCCCTGTGAACTCAAAACAAATCCTAAAAACACTAGATGATCAGTGCAAAAGATGCATTTCTTAAGGTTGGCATAAAGACCGTCTTGTCTAAGAGTGTTCAATACTTGTTCTAGGTGCTCAACATGATCGAATATGCAATGGCTATAGATCAGTATGTCATCAAAATAAAAAACACAAACTAACTGATGTAAGGCCTTAACACTTGGTTCATGCGTCTCATGAAAGTGCTTGGAGCATTGGCGAGGCCAAATGGCATCACTAGCCACTCATACAAACCTTGTTTAGTCTTGAAGGCTGTCTTCCACTCGTCACCTTCCTTCATGCGCACTTGATGGTATCCACTCCTAAGATCAATCTTAGAAAAAACAGTAAATCCACTTAGTTCATCCAACATATCATCTAACCTAGGTATTGGATACCTATACTTGATGGTTATGTTGTTGATGGCACGGCAGTCCATATACATTCACCAAGTACCATCTTTATTTGGCACTAGGAGAACTGGTACGACACATGGACTAACACTCTCTCGGATGTAGCCCTTATCCATGAGGTCTTGGACCTTTCTCTCTAGCTCCTTAGCTTCCTCTGGATTTACTCGGTACGCGGATCAGTTGGGTAAGGGTGCACCTGGAACAAGGTCGATCTGGTGCTCAATCCCTCAGATGGGAGGTAAGCCGGCTGGAATTTCTTCAGGAAATACATCCTTGTACTTGTTCATGAGGTATTGGACCTCTTCCGGTAGTTCAAGTAATTCAAAACCTGCAAAACAGTCTTCCTTAAAGACCATTAGTAGCACATGCGTCTCATGATTTAAGGATTTAAGAACTTGACCAGAACTGATGTAGAGGTTAGTCTTACTTACCTTGATTGTCTAGTCCATTGCGTTTTGCATGTCATGGACTTCTTGGGGGCTTAGTGGTTATAGGTTGTGCTTCTTGTTGTTGCTGAAGGTGTACAAATTGGTTCGACCATGGTGAATGGTCTCTTTGTCAAACTTCCATGGTCTTCTCAAGAGCAGGTGGCCGGCTTGCATGAGCACAGCATCACAGTTAACCTGATTGTGGTACTTGCCAATGCTGAAAGACACCACAACCTGTTCGGATATCTTGAGCTCAGTATCATCATTGAGCCATTTGAGGCGGTATGATCGTGGGTGTGCGGTCTTGGCCAGACCTAGCTTATCAACAAGATACTTGCTAGCCACATTAGTAGAAGAACCTCCATCAAAGATCAAACTACATACCTTGTTCTCAATGCTACATCTTGTGTGAAAGATTTTTTTCCCTTTAGATTGTTTCTGGATCAAAGGGTGCATTAAGTGCTCTCCTGGTCACTAGTAACTCACCAGCTTCTGGATAGTCAGTTACCTCCTCATCTGAATCCATGGGTTCCACCTCGTCCTCATCTTGGGACTCGTATTCTCCATCAGCCTTGAGGATCATCACACGTTTGTTGGGACAGACTATGGCATACTGCCACTTTCCCTGACATTTGAAACAAGTAATGTCACGGGTTCGTTGAACTTAGGTTTGAGACTTACCTTGTTCGGCTTGGTTGGTTTTGGATGACGCAGGTTGGCTCCTTTTGAACCGGTTCTCCACTTCTATTGATTTGCCTTTGTCTACCCCTTTGGAACTCGATTGTTCCCAAGGAGTTTTTCTCCTAGCAGCTGACACATTCTTCCTCTTGATGTGTTGTTCGGCTTGTATGGCAAAGTGAAGAAGAGCATTGAAGTTCTCATAGGGCTGTCTTTCCACCTTACGAGCAATGCAGTCTTGTAGACCATCTAGAAATTGGGCCATCAAGGTCTCCTCTGGTTCACGTGTCTTGAGCTTGTTCTTGAGGGACTGGAACTCCTCCACTGATCTAGTTCCCTGAGACAATTTACAAAAACGTTTTTGTAAGTTCCTTTGATAATAAGTGGGAACATATCTGGTGCGAAGCTTGGATCGTATTTCTTCCCAAGTGTGGACTCTATGGATTCGGTCTGCCCCAGAAACCTCTCTGTCCCACCATGACAAGGCATTGTCAGTGAGTTGGGATGCAGCTAGAGCTATCTTCTTAGCCTCAGAATAGTGATAGTATCCGAAGACGTACTCCATTTGCTTCTCCCATTCGATGTAGGCATTCGGGTTAACCATGCCAGAAAAGGTAGGTGGACTAATCTTGAGGTCTTTGCCTCCTTGCCACGGAGCCTCTTCATCGCGGGCCCTACCTCTCCTCCTGATCGGGCTTCCATCTCCCTGGATCCGGTGCTCGAATCTGCCTCCACGTCCAGCCTGGACAGGTCGGTGTTGAGCCGGGTCAGGTGGTTCTGAGTCATAGATTTACTCATCAGTTTGGGACTGAGGGTCTTGGAGGTAAGGGTGGTTTCTCCCTGGGGGTCGTGGTTAATGGACCTTGGTACGCTGTTCCAGACGAGCCAGTTGCACGGTCACAACTTGTAAGGAAGTACCCAACTTCCCTAGTGTGGCCAGGATTTGCGGGTTGATGGCAGCTTGATCTTGACCTAAGTCTCCCATCTCGGTTCCCTGAAAATGACTTAGAAATATTTAGATCAAATTCAAAAAGGAAAAAAAAAGTTTTAAATAGGATGGATCGGATATGAGGGTATCGACCACCAAAGGAAACTTGAAGATATTTTTTTAAAAAAAAAATTGACTTAAGTTAATTGTCGAAAACTAAATGCAAGAGAATTTTTTTTCTTTGATATGAAACCTAGATTCAGAGAATTTAAATAAATGGAAAATGAAATCGAAATAAACAAGAAAAGGAAAGTGGAGCCAAAAGATTTTCGGAAATAGAACAATTTTAGATCCCTCGACCTCCAGTTAAGGAAAGTTGGTCAAGCAAGGGACCAAACAGGTTTAATTTTGCCTTTCCTCCATGCCTAAGATCTAGATGCTGATTTCTATTCTCCTTCAACTCAAGAACACTACACGTAAACGATATGCAGCAATGAACAATCTTTTTTTTTTCAAAAAAAAATTTATGAATGAACGCTATAACAACTAGCAACCACAAATGCAAAGAAGGATGAAGATTAACCGTAAGAGCCAAGTTCAGCTCTGATACCAAATGACACAGCCTGAAAATCAGACGACACAAATGGCTGAACTGAGGTTTGTCCTGGTATGGCCTGTGGGTGATCGGGTGGTTGAGTGAATGGGCAGTCTTGATCCGGCTGGTTCCTGAAACAAAAGAATCATCTTTTTATGAGTTTTAATGGTTTTATATGAGTGAAATGTAAACATGAATGATATGCAATATGAAACTAAGACAAAACAAAGAGATAAAGAGATAAGTGATGGGTTCTTGTTGCTGGACGTGTGTCTCTCTCAACAGATCAAGGGATGGTGGTGAGTGATGATGGGATTTCGATTGCTGGATGTGTATCTCTTTCAAGCTAAATCAATGGATGGAATAGAATGAAGAATTGCCACAAGTCGGATGGTTTGAGACTTGATAAGATTCGAATGCTTCCTGGTCGAATTCTCACAAACTAGAAAGAATTAAGGTTTTTCTTTGCTAGGGCAAACTGACTCATATATTGGCTAGTAAGGAAAAATACACGGCTGCTTATAATGGGGATTAAATACCTGCAGCTTTGCCTTTCTAGGGGACGTGAAGCAAAAACAACATGGAGTCTATCCAGGACTCTAAACGAAAAGGCCTAAAACAAAATAGGTCAACTCTTGCTGGGACTACTAAGAAAATACTAATAGTTCCTTGAGTTTATTGGACTAAAAAAAATAAAATGGACTTAACAATTTGCCCATAAGTTCATTGAACCAAAAATAAAAGAAACCAAACACAAATCAGAAACAACAAACCGGTTAGAAATCTCAATGGAAATCTTACCTTCTTACCTGACTTGTCCGGGCAATCAAATGTCAAAACCGGGTGCAATGGGACCTGAGGCTGAGCCAAGAAAGCTTGTGGAAATTATAATCGCAGTTTGGTTCTGGCCTAAGGATGCAAACTGGATTGGACTGATTTGATCTTGAACCTCAGTAGAACCGGGTGGGTCTTGGATCTTCTATTGGACCATCTCTTTAATCAGTAGCTGATGAGGTTCGGTTTGGTCTTGATTGAGAATCTCTTGAACAGCCTTGGAAAAACCTTCTCTTTTGACCCGAGCTCCGGACCTGGTAGTCGGACCTTGTCTGATTATGGGAACCTCTACTTGGATGGCCGCATCACTTCAGGTTGTCCATCCAAATCTATCTTTAAAAACAATAAAATGAACAATTCTATAGATAACCCTTACAATTCTATCAATTAGAAGTTCATCTTAAACCCTAGAAAACCGTAAATCTAACTAGTGATTTAATTAGACATAATAACAGAAACACAAATTATGGTTTGAATAAATATCATAAAATCAAAACAGGACTTCCTATCAATCTCTAATGGAGTTCTAATCTTCTCTCCAAATCTAAAATAAAAATTAAGGAAACCGTAGCCTAAAAAGACTTAAGAATATTTAATATATGTATTAAACACGTCATGGTCGAATTTTAGGTAAAGCTAAACTGAAAATAATAAAACTGAAGTTTTCCATTTTTAGAAAAATGGGAATAAGTTTTGATCTAATCAATGGGGTAACCTCAAACCGGTAGCATTAGAAAGTTAAACAAAATCATTTTTCTTGTGTCAAAATATGAGCTTTATTCCTGCGTGGGAAGACTTCCATTTGTTGCTAAACTTTTAAACATATGCACAGTTCTGCAGAGTTAGTTTTCGACCAATAATATGGTAGCGTCGACCGAAACCCTGTCCAATTCAAGTTGATCATTCAAGGTTTATAATTCTTTAAACTCCAAATTTCTCCAAAAGTTCTGATTTATCCAAAACGTACTTAGACCTACAATGAATCTAAAACGACTAGAAATGTATACAAGAGAATCTATAACCAGACTTCTATCATGGTCAAAAACCAGTAAGAACCATGATATATCAGACATGCGGCGTGCTTGTGTGAAGTTAAGAATTCGATAGAACATATCACATGGAGACCGTTTCAGGTGGTGTATCGTGTCAATGTGGTGGTGCTGATCACGTGAGGTGGCTTGATCACGTGGAACTCATAGAGACCGCATGAGGTGGTGAGTTCTCATGCGACAACATGAGAGGCGCGGGGATCACGTGAACTAGCATTGTCTCATCTTGGAATTGTTGCGGTTTCTCCTCGTGTTTTGTTTTTTTTTGCTTTTCTTTTACTGGATATTCTAGTAAGATACTTATGCAATATTATGTGATGAATGTTGGTGATTGATTTTAGGGATCTTAGAGTTTTCCTCACTGAGTATTTGTCAAAACACTAACCCCTCATTTCTTTTCAGGTGAGTATGAGGAAATGCATGAGTAGTCGTCTCATTGTGTTGCTAAGATTTGGGCCGTTGATTTTCTTTTCGATATTTCAGTTTAAGACTTGGTAACTTTTTTTAAACCTTTCCTTATTGTTTTAAATACATTTTTGTAAGACTTTTGAATTCTATCTTTGGGATTAAGATTTCAGTTTACCTTTTAAGTTTTTACTAGGTGACCGACCCGCACCCTGTGCGGGCATGAACATATTCAGTTATGGGCTTAATAGTGGTTGGGTTTTGGCAGGCACGGATTTTATATCATAAGACCACCGTGTTTGGGGTAAAGCAACGACACATGCAAATGCTGGTATCTATATTTTACATGGACGTGATGAAACAAAGTAACTTCAGTATCAGGGTGCAACATATTGTGTGTATGTATAATTGCAACATCATTAAAAATCCTAATATGTGTGTTTAAGATTTAATTTTATTACTCATTACTACCCATCTAAGAAATCGAAAAGATAAATAATTGTAACAGTTTCTATATTTTCCTTAATTATTGGAAAAAAGTAAAGGTACAATTAAGTACCCTTGGCTACGGAATATTCTGAAAAACTTGTTTGTAGACAACATTCAAAGTTTTCGTCTCCGGCTTCCTTTCTTTACCAGTTATTAGGATTTTTAATCCCGATCTCGATTTAACTCCTGAAAGTGCGACGTAGAGCTGACCATGAGAGAACACTGACCTAGGCAGAAACAAACCAACGCTTTCTAGTGTTTGACCTTGATTTTTGTTGATGGTCATCGCGAAAGCCAATGTAATGGGAAACTGTCTTCGACGCATTCTGAAGGGAAACTTTGTGTCAGGTGTTGTGACAAACATTCTAGGAATCCAGACCTTGTCTCCAGTAATATTGTTTCCGATTATAATTCTAGCTTCTAGCACATGGGGCAGTAACTGAGTAACAATTAGCCTAGTACCATTGCATAAAACATCTGCAAGATCCACGTTACGGAGACACATAATAGGAGCACCAACCTTGAGCTTCAAATTATGTCTAGGCAGTCCAGCCACTTTAACACTGTTCAAAAACTTTGCAGGATATACTACATTTTCTTCTACGTCAACATCGGATGGAATAATATTGTCAGAGCTAAGGTAAACCTTCTCTTCACCTGAAAACATATGTAAATCCTTTTCTTTAGTGACAAAAACATGTAAGAGACTGGAACATAAGCTTAAACAGAAAAACATGTTACCTGGCAACTGCGAAAGCATGTAATCATTTATTTTATCCACTTCATCATTTGTTGGGGTGAGAATGGGTCGATGTCTATAGAAATCCTTATCTGTTGAGGTTTGAAATGCTTGTCCATAAACCTCTTTTGCCATACTCTCAATAGGATCTTCTCCACAATTTTTTATCAGCAAATCAGAAGGGATGTTAATCTCAATTTGACCATCGTTAGGCAAATTTATTTTTCCATCTCCAATATCCAAAATCCATTTTGAGAAGGATTGAAGCTCTTTTGCTACAACATCAGAAAGGCCAGCGAGCAATCTCATGTTCTTTGTTAGCTTCAAAACTTTGCAGTGCTCCCAAAAATGTGACGAATTCAGTGTCGCCAAAACTGTCTGAAATCTCCACCGAAAACAACAACTTTACCCCCAAACGGTTTGTCTTCAGAAGATCTTAATATATCACGCATAGAACGATCCAACGTCTCGAAATAGTGTCTGCTCATCATAGGCGCCTCATCCAATACAATTAACTTTGCCGCTTTAAATAATTTTGCACGATCTGATCCTGGCTCCATTTTCTTACAAGTACTGAACTCGTCTGAATCTATCGGAATACCGAATCTGGAATGTGCGGTTCTACCTCCTTCCAACAACAATGCAGCAATTCCACTGAATGCGGTATTTAGAACAATCATAGGTCTAGATCGGATCGCTGACGAGAGGGCTCTGTATACAAATGTTTTTCCTGTCCCTCCATAACCATACAGAAAGAACACTCCACCGCTATCATTTAAAACTGCTTCCAGAATCTGATTGTATACCCCTTTTTGCTCATCTGTTATCATCGCCATAAGTCTTTCATTCTCTTTTAACTGATCTTCGACAACATATTTAAGCTCATCATCTATAAGGCGATTGCCGTTATAACAGCCAAAATCTTCTGGCTTTGGCACGAGGGGCCATTTGTTGAGGCTACGACCATTGTTGAGCAAATGATTTTCGATCTCGGTAAGAGCGATATTTTTGATCTGCTCTATGCTCATGTTCATATCTGCAAGTTGGGACTAAAATTATTAAATAACAGAGACATTGTTTTCGACTAAAAAAATTTAATAAGATTAAATGCTCACCAGGTCGTCCACTTTCTCGCCGTTTCTTGTAAAAAATATCGTCGGTAAGATACTCCCAAGTAGCTTCCCACACAACATGCGGCTGAGATAAAGTTTTGGATACCAACATTCTCGCAAAAATCTTCCTGGCATATGTGGCAGAACTATTATCACTGCAATCTTTGATAGCTTCTATGAATTCCTTGTCATCATCCATCAATCCCAAAGCATAGCAAGCATCTTCATATGTAGGATGTAGAACACCATCAACTGTTCTTATATCCTCGTATGATGTCGGCCATCTTACCCAATGTAGCAATACTCTTAAGAAATATAGCTCATCAAGTGCTGGATTAATATGCACAATCCTCCCTATATCAAAGCCTCGTTGACGTGGTACCCATTCTCTCGTACCTAATTTCCAAACAAATTTTGTTGGAAATTCGGCATATATCAACTCTCTTGCCTCTGGGTATTTTTTGTTTGCTATGAACCAGGCCAAAAACATCGATTGGTTTACAGTTTTTTTGTTCAGAATATTCTCAATAGGTTCATCTTCATCAAAAAAACACCAGCTCCTGATCCGGAAGATGAAATCTAAGTTTCTCTACAGAAGTAGTACGAAAATGTGTAGGAAAATCAAGAATTCGCCACAACGACTCGCATGCAGTGATATATCTAATTAAGAAATACAAAAACATTTATTAGAAAAGATGATCGTAGACCTTGAAATGTAAATGACAGTTGAACTATATCCATTTATTTTACTGTAATAAATGATTTACATAATTTTCTTTTAGTTTATTATATATTAGTTAAAATATACATATATGTTTTAACTAACATGAATAAGTTATTATTGTATTTTCGTTCTACACAAATATTATTAATTAAAAATTAAATTGATGTAAAGATGACATAGACACAAGTAAAATTGGTTCATATTTCATCGAATATGTTTAAATATAATAATACCTGCATTCGTAATATGTTTTGATTTCGTCAATTACGCCATCCTCATCCTCTTTATCCATTGCAGCTGAAGCATAATCAGGTCCTTTATGGATATATTTGAAAAGATACTTAACAGCTCGTGTTTGGACGCACCACTCGACATTCATATGCGCGCGATATCGAAGCATGAGGTCTCTATTGTATGGTACAACATATCCATTGTCTAATCTGATTCCATTTTTCTCAATGAACCTACCATCAATACGACACATGTAAGCTGGAAATCCATTTGCGTCAATCGATGTTGTTGGGTTGAGACGTTTCGGAAACATCTTAGAACATTTTCTGTTGACCATACATACATTATCCTTCTTTGCTGGACCGCAAGGACCATGCTTCATACATTCCCCAACGATTTCATAGAGGCCTGGATCTACTATCTTGTCTGGTATTTCAGCCAAGATAATCTTATCTATATCATCGGCCGTTGGAAACTTAGCTCCTTTTTCCATGAAGACGAGAATATGAACGTGTGGCATTCCTCTTTTCTGAAACTCGATCGTGTACATTACTGAGAAAAAAAATAAACAAAGATTTAAAACCATTTAACAAACAAAAATACAATCTCAAGTTGTTCTTTCCAAAAAAACTATCAAACACATGCATCACTGGAGAAAATTGTGTAAGGAGATGTACCTGCAGCAACCGGGCCAAATAAGGAGCTGTCCTTTTTTGTCAAAAAAATCGATAAAATTATCGAGTTTCAGCTTGAAAACTCTATACAATATTTCTGGTTTGTCTTCGGTGGTCAGGATATATTTTTTAAGATATCTTGTAACTTCAGGCCATTTTGGATTGTAGGTAAAAGTGATGAAAATATCTGGAAATCCATGGTACTTGCACAGAGCCATCACATCATAGTAATGCTGCTTCATATACCTTTTCCCTCCGGTGAAAGTTGCCGGAATGAAAATTCGGCTCCCTTGCTCAGCCA
The DNA here is from genome assembly GCA_905132765.1 of Moricandia arvensis. Classification (NCBI taxonomy): domain Eukaryota; kingdom Viridiplantae; phylum Streptophyta; class Magnoliopsida; order Brassicales; family Brassicaceae; genus Moricandia; species Moricandia arvensis. The sequence continues at coordinate 75,103 of CAJHQP010001215.1, forward strand.
TCTTAGCTCCACCTCTTGCAGCTGCTTTCTGGATTGCATCGTAACATGTTGACCGGAGCTTTTTCTGATTCAGCCACAAGTAACGCAGTCTACTGGATTTTATCATTGTGTAGGCGTCCACAAGGAACTGATGAAACAATCTGCCTGATCTCGTAATTGTAGGTGCTTCAAATCTCCTCTTTAATATACAAAATGCAAAGTATTCACGCATTGTTACAAAATGCAAAGTATTAACGCATAAGAAAATATTCTTAAAAATTGGGATCTGAAATTATATATAACCCTAGAAACCTATATTAATTTAATTTAAAATTAAGCAATAGTGATTCCATAACGATTCAACCGAGTGATGATCTACATGTGAACCTAACATAAAATGATAATAATATCTTACCAAAGGATATGTCCTCAGATTAGGAGAAAATTGGAGAAACAATATCGTAGAGGGCCACTGCTTTAGGTTTGGTGAGATAAACAAGTAATACAGCTTATATAGATGGTATCTGTGTCGTAGAATAATGCTTTTCCATTTGCCCTATAAATTAACTTTAATTAAATTAAAATAATGTCTTTCCATTTGCCCTTTAAAGACTCATCAAATTAACTTTGAAGTCAAATTCGGTCTTAACGCATATTTTTAACAACAATAAACATTTAACTTTTAATGAACCTCTGAGTTTAAAATCCAATAATTGTTCGGGAGTAAAGGTAATATTTGATTTCTTTAATTACATTTCAAAATCCTATGAGATTCACTGTCCTAATACAATACATGTATCTTTATTTGATATTTGATATATATCCATTTTGTCTGCTTACTTGCACCGTAACAGGAATTGAAAATATTTCCTTTTTGATTAATTGATAAATGTAATCGATTGTGGTAAATGGAAAATAACAAATAGAATTACTCAAAGTTAAGCAACCAAAGCCATACATATATTCTTTTCTTTAACACATATATATATAATTAATAAAAATTGTCCATACTGACATGTCAAAATCTCTCAGCATGTCTGAAAATAAAGTTTGGTAAGATATCAAAAAGATCATCATTTCCAAACCTCGATTGAATGTTTAACGTATACAATAAACTAAAGTTATTAAATGAAATTACAAAATAACTTAATGAAATATATTATATTTCCTTCAACTAATATCGTAAGATCTGAAGAATCAAAACTTGGACGGATATGGTAAATTTGATAATCACATCAACTATCAATTTCATAATTATAAAATAACTTAGTTCAAAATAGCATTATCACCTTGAAGAATGAGATATGAAGGAATCTGACATTGACTATACCTAACACTGTACGCAAAAACCTATTTCCTATACGAAAGTCATGATTAAGTTCAATAGATACAATTCAGCATAAAGAAATGTAACCTACGAATGTCTAACCAAATCATGAAGAAACCATGTAAAAATTAGGTAAGCTAATAGATAATCCGATAAATATATAAAAAAGTAATTTAGTTTAACATGCGACCAACATCAAAGGAAAACTGGTTTGAAAAACCAGCAAAGTTCATCCGAAATTAGGAAAAAAATATCCATTTTGTCTGCTTACTTGCATCGTAACAGGAATTGGAAATATTGCCTTTTCGATTAATTGATAAATGTAATCGATTGTAGTAAATGGAAAATAAAAAATAGAATTACTAAAAGTTAAGCAACCAAAGCCATACATATATTCTTTTCTTTAACACATATATATAATTAATGAAAATTGTCCATACTGACATGTCAAAATCTCTCAGCATGTCTAAAAATAAAATTTGGTAAGTTATCAAAAAGATCATCATTTCCAAACCTCGATTGAATGTTTAACGTATACAATAAACTAAATTTATTAAATGAAATTACAAAATAAGTTAATGAAATATATTATATTTCCTTCAACTAATATCGTAAGATCTGAAGAATCGAAACTTGGACGGATATGGTAAATTTGATAATCACATCAACTATCAATTTCATAATTATAAAATAACTTAGTTCAAAATGGCATTATCACCTTGAAGAATGAGCTTTGTTGGAATCTGACATTGACTATACCTAACACTGTACGCAAAAACCTATTTCCTATGCGAAAGTCATGATTAAGTTCAATAGATACAATTCAGCATAAAGAAATGTAACCTACGAATGTCTAACCAAATCATGAAGAAACCATGTAAAAATTAGGTAAGCTAATAGATAATCCGATAAATATATAACAAAAGTAATTTAGTTTAACATGCGACCAACATCAAAGGAAAACTGGTTTGAAAAACCAGCAAAGTTCATCCGAAATTAGAAAAAAATATCAAAATAACATTAAACGTTTTAAAGTTGTAGAGATTGAGAAACCGAAGAGCTTAATCATACATCTGTGGCTCATTCAACTTGAACCAATCGATGGTAGGAACCTTCACGTCAGACGCCTTGGCCATTGCAAGGACAAGTTCGGACTCCAGCTTCTGTTTCTCTTCGCTCAAGATAGACTCATTGAAGAGTTCGTAAATGAGTTCCAACTTCCCTTCAATCTTCGACATTTCAAGCTCTTCAGCATGTTTCTTGATGAGAGCATCATGTTGTTGCTTGTACATAAAGAGCTTGGCTCGGTAATGCTCAGTGGTCTGGTACTTTCCTCTGTTGAATGCCTCCTGCATAGAAGAACCGTAATCTTCGGAGATGGGAGCCTTGAGTTGAAGGTCCTTGTTGAATGCCATTTACTGATATTGGTATGCATGATTTAAAAGCATTAATCCAGTATTCACAATCAAAACTCAAGGCTTACATAACAAATCGACTGAAATTATAAAATTATCTAAGTTCATATTTAATTCCAAATCTCAATAGCCAAACAAAACAATAACCATTTTCTGACATAACAATAATATTCCACATTTGTACTTAAGATATTAAAGAAAAACTCAAACACTGTGATACATAAACTGATTTAAAAACTAAAATAAAAGGAATCACAATTATTATAATCCTAGCAAGTTAAATGCGGACATACTTATAACAAAAAGACTAACAACAACGAGAAACCCTAAAAATCATGATTTCTTTTATTTCAGTTTATGTATAACAACGGCGAGAAACCCTTTTATTTCAGTTTATGTATTTCAATTTACATACTTACAACAAAAAGACTAACAACGGTGAGAAACCCTAAAAATCATGATTCCTTTTCAGAGAAACCCTAAAAATCATGATTCCTTCTCCACTAACTACAGTTGTAAGTATCAATCTACTTTCTATGTATCGAAAATCTAGAAGTAAAGAGAAAGAAAACTTACTTGCAGAATATTAGGAGAGAGTAAAATCTAGGAGAAGAGAGATGATAGATTTTTTTAAGATGATCATCAGTGCATGGTTTATATAGAAGATGAACTACTGGAAGAGTCGTCTCTTTTCACATACTGGACCTCATTAAAGATCCACTAACTGCAAATGTTGATGGAACAATAGAAATTGATTTTAAGCCCATTTTCTATTACTAGTTATTACAGTACTACGATCCTTTATCTAATTTCGTAATTTGTACCCCATTTTAGTATTTGAAAAACAATTTTTTGTAGTATTTATCACATGTTTTTAGAATATATAAATACCCATAAAAGCCTAAGAAGAGGGTTCGGGACTTATAAAAGTGTAATAATTATATGATTTATATGTATATGTCAAACTTTGTAATTAGGGGGATTAGTTCCAAAGAAAAGTAAATATACTTTGGTTCGCCTATGAATCTAAGACATGTTACGGTAAGATAAATGACAAAATATCTGAATAACGCATATAGTGAGAAAAAAAACTCTTTAATCATAAACCATAAAGTCATAACATAATCAAGAAAAAAACAACTCTCAAGATTCATTGAGAGAAAATTCAAATACCAAAAAAACGTCTTGATACTAAAAAACAACCATTAACTTCCGACATATTAGTCGCCCTTGACTTTCTTTTGAAAAAGTTGCTTGTTGACGGAGTGTTGATCCTCGGGGCTACTCTCTTCACCGTCTTTGCTTTTTCTTTTAGTCAAAGGAGTTCCAGAAACTCCAACTGAACCAGAGGAAATATCATTTGAGGACTGCAACATTAGGACCTGCAAGATAAAAGGTCGCATAAAAATTATGCAAATATAAGAACAAAAACTAAGAGACTTGCTTGAATGCAATATCGGTTTATTAGGCAAAGCAGCAAATTCCTCAATCATTTCACGGTAAGCAGTAGCAATTCGAACAACATACAGAGAACTCTTTCCTTTGATGTTATCAGCATTTACTGAAATCTCGAATAGGATTCTCTTGCCAAAAAGATTGCTAACTGCTTCCGGCAGCAATTCTTCATCTTCATTCTATAATCACAGTATTGCTTTAGGTTTTTCTAATTGTATATACAGGGTTAATGAAGGAACAACATATTTTCTAAAGATACCTCATTATAGAGTTCAGCAGCAGAACGTCGAGCAATTGCTTGAGCATTGTCATCAAACAAAAGAAAGTTTGTCTCACCGCTATCGTCTTTAACATGGACAATTAATTTGAACCTGGTAACACGTTTTTAAAATTAGGTAATGAAAAACCCTTGTACCGGTTAATCAACATACTATATAAATATACTAAATTTTGTAAAACTCAAAAACTAATACCTGGAAATGACGTCAATGTGTTCCTTATCACATGTATTGCAAAAGAACAAGGGACGGTTTTCAGCATCAACATCGGTTGTAGGCATTACTTTTTATTGTGGTATTTGCAACTTAGATATTACCAACCATGTTCATGATCTATACTTTCAATAGTAGCGAGAGTGACAAAACTCTCAACTTATTACAAACAACAATATGTTCGTTTCAATAAACCAAAATGGGATTTAAAGAATAAATCTATGAAAATATAACATGATAGTTCCAGTTTCTACCAGAGTACTATCAATGATCTCTCTGATGGTTAGCCTCTCATTATGAACAAAAAACCTGGCCCGAACAGATGTAGCAGTACCAACATACCACTGGCTACTATCGTTGTTTGTAATAACAAGTGAATCATCAAGCAGACTGCAGAAATGAATTAAGACACAATACAAATACAATTTAATTATGCATGTAATTTATATAAACGGTTAACATACATAAACATAATATAATGGAGACGTACCAAGCTTTGAACTCATCAATCAATTCAAGCGTTGGGTTGAGCAAAATATGAGTAGAATTAAAACCGCTTGATATAGAGTAAGTACCTACAATATTAGATTTTATTATATGACATGTCCACAATAATTATGGTTTAATCATTGTCTGATCACATATCTTTCCACTCCTTAACAGAAAAGAACCTGATCACACAAATAATCATTGTGGACATGTTAGCAATACTGTACTCATGTACTTGCTTAGCATAACCACCCCCACAGAGTACACATCATCTTCACATTACTGTATAACGATTACGTTAAGTCACAAAAAATATGATAACATGTTTATATAGAAAATCATAGAAAAATAATAAAATAAATAAGCTTACTTTTGGTCACGTAACTCTATCAAAAGCCTCATGTTATCTTTTCCTTTTATCATTTTGTTTTTCAAAGACCCAAAATTAACAATTTGGCCAATAACATCTACATAACACAACCAATACAAAGAGGAACAAAATTAACAAATTTGAAAGAATTTTTAAATGTGTAAGATCAGTTCTCACCAACCAAACAATTGCTATCGATATTTCCTTCCATAATATCGGTAAAATCCGCAAAATACTTTTCAGGAACTTTACTTGGAAACTTAGCAGCTTTTCCAACAAAAGTTGTTGGATAGAAGCCAATTTTGTACGGATGGGAGGTTGTACGATATTCACCAATGGCATCGTAGACCTTGAACAACTGGACGACAATTGCATCTCCCTCATGTAGCTTATCACCATATTTTTTGATGAGTTGTTAACCAACGGAAGCATGAATTCTTATTCCCTAATTATACATTTTGGTAGGACATGTTATATTATTTCTTAAGCAATCTATTAATTCGGATCTTACTAATAAACAATAAAACAAAGACTCAGTCAAGTTTTGTGAGAACAACTTACTTCTTTATCAACGAAAACCATTTCAATGGTGTTGCCTGATTTTTTGTTGTAGTTTCTCCACAACCGAATAATCTTAACTTCAATACGGGACGTATCTTTACGGGGCTTTAAATCTCTAACTGGGCAAACAATATTTTTCGACGCTCGGATCATTTCCATTATAGGACAAAAAAATAAGAATGATATGATTTAATCCTTCGAGATTTACCTCTATATATATATGAAGTGAATCATATAGCTTTGTAACGACGCCAAAGAAATATTCATAAAATAAATAATGGAACCGTTTAAGTAAATATAGTTAATTTTTATTGGAAGAAAATTAAATGCATATGATATGATTTTAACTTGCGCAAGTAATCAATATGATCTACCGTATTTTTAGTAAGGGATAGTAGTAAATACATGTATTAATTAATATTATTGCGCAAGTAATCAATATGATTGTACCGTATTTTTAGTAAGGCATAGTAGTAAATACATGTATTAATTAATATTTTTGCGCAAGTAATCAATATGATTTACCGTATTTTTAGTAAGGGATAGTAGTGAATACATGTATTAATTAATATTCTTGCGCAAGTAATATTAATTACACTCGTACTCCTTCAATTTGTCTTATTTAGTAAGTATTCAATGCATTAAACAGATAAATTATCGGAAAAGGATGTTCTTTCAACCGAGAATACAAAATAAGGTAAGTATTTATAGGGCTTCTCTTTTTAGTGGTGTCGATGAGAAAAATAAATCAAAAATGAATTTCTAAAAAATCAACCAATAGAATCGCGTTATTTCGGCTGAGAATGACTCTGTAAGTGCCACGTGTCAAATGTACTTTTCTTTTAATATATAGAGGGATTGTGGGTAAAAATAATCTTAATACATGCCGTTTCTATTAAATGAGAGGCGGACGTAGAAGAAACTCTCCTACTCATTATACATATTTTTTGTCATTTCATGAATGCTCCCATACAAGAACATTGGTTGCTGCTTTTCGGGTTGTTCGGTTCTTAAAGAGTTTGTTGGGTCAAGAGGTCTTGCTTAAGTAAGATATTCTTCTTACATAAACCGTATAATGTGACGAATGGGAACAACATTTATACATTTTTAGAAGCTCTATCTATACTATTAAAAGAAGATCATTCTGGATAATCCAATTAAACAAAGTTGTTGCATCCTTTCATTATAAAAGTTTATTGGACCAATTAATTAAAAAATTAATATACAAAAATATTGTTTACGCACGGATCTTAGCAAGATTTTTCTATTATACTTAGGTAACTGTTAGATATTTGTTCATCTTTTAGAAAGTCTGTGACATATCTGGTCTATTAAAAAATATGTCCCTTTAAATACTTATAAAATACCATTTTCAAAGAAGTTTTGTATATATGTCGATATAGGTATGTAGCTTTTGCATTCATGTAACTATTGTAATTTTATATTCTTTCAAATATATTGGTTACTTTTCATGGTTTTCAAATGAATCAGTCCAAATCAAACAATTTTGTAGAATCCCAAATATATAACAGGACAACAATATATTATATTTTAGTACATTATACATTAGTATATTACAAATATTTTTTTTCATCCCATGCGGTAACATATTACTCATTTTTAAACTGTACTATTAATCATTTTTGTTATTTGTTTATTTTGGCTTCTCGATAATGGTTGTTTGATAATTTCAAATATATGAATAAGAGACAGTAATTTTTTTTTAAGTTTTAAACAAATCATTGATTATTTAAATTTTTATTAGGCTATTCTAGATATTCACATTTCTAATTAGATACAATATTTATATATCAAAATAAACAGGTGTTAAAAAGTATTCATTTAAAATTCGACCATAAATTTATATAAATATCGTATCTAAGTTACCAATTTTTATAACAAATAAATCAGATTTTTATCAAATATATATGTAATACTATATAACTTTAAATAAGTTCTCAATTTAATAAAACCATAATATCTTTATACCAAGAAATCAAAATGTTCTGTGGTTTAGCAAATCCTATTATTTATTATACATAGGTAAAAAAAATTTATACCATATAATTTAATTTATATTTATCTAAAAATATTATAGTCAATACCTTATTTACTATAAAAAATAATTTTGTTTACCAAAACTATATCATTCGTTTGAGCCTTGTTTTTAAAAGGAACTAAATTTAAAACAAAACAAAAATTTAATATTCTTATATTTCACTTTATTTTTAAAAACCAATTGTTAAAAAAATGTTTTAAACAAAGCAAAATATACTGTAGATATGCTATTTAAATCCATTAAGTTTATTAACTTTAATAGATTTTGAAACTCATTTAAAAGTTAGCATATATCATACAATACTATGTCATCTTCAGGGGCAAAGCTAGAGAAAATGTTATGGGGGCATGATTAAATTTGTTCAAGTAATTAGGGATGGAATTGCTAAAAACAAAGGGGCATAACTAAAGTTATTAAGAAATTTACATGTAATTTTGAAAAGTCATCAGGGGCACATGCCCCACACTTAGACTATGTGGCTTCGCTACTGGCCATCTTACATTATATAATTACAAATATTTAAAAATCAAATTGAATACAAAAGCTTTAGCAAACCATATGTAAAAAAATAAAAATTATGTATTTTACGTTAAATTAATTTTTACAAAAGGATTAAAATAGAATTTGTTATTTAAAAATAAGCTTAGAAATTATAAAAACACTTTACGAATCTATACTATTAATTAGCCAAAAAATATACCAAATAAATTTTATGTCTCACAAACTCAACAAACGTAACTCTTATAAAATGCACACAAAATATAATGGGAGAGACTAGGTCTAGGCATCGGGTCTTCTAGCCAGGAATGATGTGTTTCTTTCAGGTCTAGTTTTTTTGGATACTAAATATTTGGACATAATTAGGTATTTAAAATTTTCTGATTCGGATTCGGGTCGATTCCTTTGGAGTATGAGTCCATAATTCAAATACATATAAAATACCTATAATTTTTAGGTATGTCATGGTTCTGAATTGGTTTTGGATTTTCGTACTAGATAAATACTCGAAGTACCTGAAAAATCATACATACTTGAACACAAAAAATACCCGTAAGCACAAAAATACCTAAAAATATTTAAATTGGCAAAACATACAAAATTTTACCATAAATCTGACCTGGGGAACAAAAAATTCCTAAAAACTTTTTCTAATACCCATATTTTTTTAATTTGAAATTTTACCTAAAACTCGAAACAATAATTAGAAATTTAGATCCAAAACTTAAAAAAATATTCATAATACCGAAAACCCATTCGAAATACCGAATACATATTTGAAATAACCAAATATACACAAAGCATTTTAGGTACTTTGGATACCTGATTAGGTCTTGAGTAGGACCCGGAATAAAAAAGAGATCGCATGTCGGAGAAAAAAATCAAATATGTACTTTGTCTTGGACCTAGACCCAAACCACAACTATTGTTCTGGGTCAATTTTGGTTTACACACAAAATTTAATATAAACTTATTCATAAATTATACAATTTTAAACAATTGCATTCTTTGAGATAATGATTTTCTAACATAATAATGTACATCAGGTCCAAAATACTAGTTCATAAACTTCTTTTTACAATCCAAATAAAATCAACTCTTCCGAATCGCAGATCAAAATCTGGTACAAATTTATAATAAGGTACTTTATGTTTTTTTATATTAAAGATAAGTTTTCCATATTGGTAGTCAGAAGGGATCCAAAAAATAGTATATAAGATAGATGGATCAAATCACTTATCACCAACTGGTTTTAGGTTAGAAATTCATCTAACTTAACATGGCATTAGAGTCTGATCCAAACAATCCAATTCGATCCACATCGATCTGGCCCAAAATTAGCCCATCAATCCTTATCTGAACACTATTATATTTACGCTCGAAGAGCGATCATCTAGAGGGAGCGTATGAGAGACTAAGTGATGCGCCCTTGGATAGCACACCGAGCAAAACAGACATGTATGGCTTGATCATGAGAAGCAATAAAGATATATGTTCATTTTTTGACTCATATCTTCCAAACCATGAGGCTTCTACGCATGAAATCCCTTGGAGAATGTTCTCAACTCAATTATGGAGCTCCTTGAAGAAGAATCATATCAAACAGAGTTCAGATGTGGAAGTTATGTCATTTACAAACCAAGTGATCTTTAGTTCTCACGAATTCAGACATGTGCGCATTCAGGTGAGATGGACCGAAACTGGCTTGGAGCTGAATAAGTTAAGTGACACTGAAGATGAAGCTGGTTTAATTGCTGGGCGAAATGAGCCATTTACAGCCTACAGAAAAATTCATAACAAATTCAATTTGGGTCCGATTTACACCAAATTCGACCAGGCCTTTGCTGATGGTCTTCTGCCCATTTGCATCAAAAAATATCAACAAAAGGAGTCAAAGTCGTGGCCAGACCAAAAGACATTCAACAACACACTTATTTATAGTCAAAAGTCTTAGTCTTTGTTTGTGTTTTCTAAATTTTTAGTTTTGCACAAATTCTTTAAGTCTTTCTTTGACTACAAGTAGTATAAATATGTAATCACATCCCATGACTAAAATCAGTCTATGTTTTGAGTTTATTTTCATTTCTTCTCTGAGTGAGAGAGAGAAAGTTCTTTAGCTAGTTCATTGGTGTGAACCGGTTTGTTGATTTGGTGGTCAGCCAATTCATCTTGTGTGTTGTTTAGCCAACACATTCATTCCTTCTTAGATGGTTAGCCTTAGATCGTGGGTATATCAAGAGCCATTCCGCATCTCTTGACGATCCTTTCAATCCATTTCAGCTCCAGAAGTGCCTTTTCCTTCTCGGATCATTTCCAACACCCGACTAAAGTGATCCTTCCCGTTTCAGGACGTATCAAGTGGTATCAGAGCCACTCAATCGGTATCATCTATCCATTTTTCTCATCTACCATTCAAATTTCTTCAAACACTTCTTCTTGTTTCTATCTTGAATCTGGGCCCCTCATTACCATCCACCATATATATAAAAAGAAAGATCAAAAGAAAAGAAAAAGAAAAAAGAGTTAAAAAAATAAAAAAATATTCGAAAAAGTTTGATTTCTGGTTTGGTGGTGGAAGAGAAAACCTGCTGGCCGAGGAGAAATCCGGCCTTTGAGGAGGTTAAAGCGGATTCCAAAACCCAAATTTCTTATCTTCCTATCTTATTTCATTGTTTGTTTGCTTGGGAAACCCATTGGGAAACTTGGTTTGTCTTTCTTAGAACTTTGAGAAGAAACTCTTGAGTGACCATCCAAATTCCGAGTGAAGCACTTGAGTGGGGGAGATTAAACACTTGAGAGTGTGAGGATTATTTTTGCTGTTAACCTTTTGTGTTGAGAATTTTCAGGTTAAGATGTTTGGACTTCAACGGAGGAGTAGCAACGACAAATCTCAACAACAAGCTATCTCTAAATCTTCATCCCAAAATTTGTTGAATATTTTTGATGAGTTTATTCCTGTGCAGGAAAGGCCAACCCAAGGAAGAACACATAAGATGCCAAACAGGAGGTGCAATGAGCAGTTCAAACCATCTAGAAATGAAGCTGATCAAATGAGGCTTTTTCGTCGGTTTGATGCCCAAGAGATCTATGAAAACTTTGAGAAAGAGTTGATGAAAATCCTTAAGGATGTCAACAAGATTCAACAAAAGAGCACAACCACATGTGCACCAGTAGCTGAACCATCAATATTCACTAGTGAAGAACCCAAAGGTAAATCTGAAAACAACCTTGAAGAGCTAAAAGATTTTTCAGATTCTTTACCCATTTTTGATGAATATGATGAAGTGCTTTTGGAAAGTTTGATCATTTGTGAGGATGAATGTGATCTTCCTTCTCCAACATGTTTTGAACCGGAGCATCCGAGTAGTCTTGTTCTAGTTTCACAGGATTTTGAGAAAGAATCATTCGACTACCCACATCAAGGACCACTGCTTGACAGTAGAAGACCCAAGGACGATGATCTAGGTCTCACCTTTGATGAGGAAGACGAACTTGGTCCAATATTTGATGAGGAAGCATCAAGCATAACATCCAACAACATGGAGAACCATCTTTGCTTTGATCCAGGCACAACTCCTACGCCTTTCCCCACAAACATTCAAGAGCACTGTGAAGAACTAGATTTGATTAATTCTCTGCCTAAAATGTTTGTTAAGATCAGTTCTCAAGATGTGAAACGTTTTGGTTTTGACAAAGTAAAAGAATTTTGTGTTTCCAACTAAGTTTTTGAAAACATGTTTAATTCTTTTAAAGTGTTCGAACCTAATCAACTTTTTGATCAAAAAAGTTTTCAACTTGGCAATGACATCAATTCTGGTCTTGTTTTGAGTTTTGATCAGTTTTTGAAACATAGCAAATGTTTTGATCATCTTGAAAAGTCATTAGAGCTGGATTTGCAACAGCCGGTTTTCTTTGCTAGAAAATCGTTTGATTCATTTGTCTTCAAAGAAAATGGTTTTAATATGAGTTCTTATAGGCATGCACTGATCACTGGTAATTTGTTTGCATCCTTTTGTGGCTTGGACGAATTCATGCTTAAGATTTTGCTGGAACAGATATCACCTAGAGTTAAATCCAATTTTTGTGAAACTGTTTTGAAGCATGATAATTTTTGTGTTGAAACTGATTGACCTTGACTTGTGTTGAGATCATTGCTTGAGAATTTTAATGTTTTGAGCTTTGATGATATTTTGGTTTACAACACATTCTTTGAAAAACATATTTAGCTTTTGTTGAGTGTTTCTCAATCTGAATTTACTCTTTTGTGTTCTAGTTTTGAGAAGGATGGACACGTTTTGAAGATGCTCCATATTATTTCATGCCTTGATACCATTCTGGTCTATAATGTTTACTTTGATGTGCATCTTGAAAGGTTGAAATGTGTGCTACATGTTCTTTGGAAAGAGACTTTGATATCTGATTTGAACAAGCACATGTCTTGCGCATATGATCTTGGCATTTTAATGTTTGTTTTGAGTGTCAAGGATAAACATGTTCAACTTCAGAAAAGTGAAAGAATTAACCGAGATCATCAGCCTGAGATTTTGAAATTCATGTACTTGACGGATGGAGCAGATCATGGATATAGGTGTGATAATCACAGAAATTTCCAACGGCCTAGAGAGGTTGATGATCGGTTCAGTAGAAACCAATGCTATGGTGATTGCGAGAGAAGGTTGTTACCATCACTTCAGGCCGTGGAGGAGAGATACAGCAAGAGCATACACACGTCCCTATTCTAAAGATCTGAAGCAGTGAGCAAAAATCCAATTTATTCTAAGGAGAAATTGGCTGGACAAAAGACGCAATATCTTTCATCACTTAGCCAAGAAACCAAAGGTAATTCTAAAACTTTTAGTTTTATTTGTGCTGATGAATCTGTTAAGTGTCATGGCAGGAATCAAATCACCAAGGAAGTGCTCATGAAGCTAAAGTGTTTTCGTCCTTCTTCTCATTCTGATGAATTGAAAGAAAACCAAACAGAAAAGGCACCAAAGAGTTCAGCACCATAGAAACTGTTGGAGCAATCAGTTAGCACAGAACCAAAGGTAATTTCTCAGCCAATTCCTTGTGAAAGCCAAAAGCACTGTAAGGATCATGAGTTGATTGTCTCTGCTCATCATAAAAACGTTGTTAACACAAGGATTTCTATTCAAGAACAGGACTTTATTTGGTACAAAAACGTTTTACATAAATCTTTTCATGATTTGTTTTCATTGAGCTGTGCATTGAAAGAAACTTGGATTTGGAAAAAGCATGAACCAAAACTGTTTAGACCAGAGAATCAATTTGATTTCGTTCATGTTGAGAAGATTTCGAAATTAGCACTTTCTCATTCTTTTCCTATCGGTTTCACAGCTTTGTTTGATTTTAAAACAGGTAAACCAATGATTTGTACTCATTAATCTTTCTTAATGCTTACCCACGTGCTTGATGATTATCCTATGAGCTTGAATCATGTTTTCGATATCTTAAGGATAGAGAAATCCTTTAATTATTTATTTCGCAGATTTGATTTGGTTTCTTTAGTTGTTTTGAAAGAACAGGATAGTCATGATCAATTCCCAAGGAGAGCAAGCACAGGAGAACGAAAAAGGTCTTATAAGACAGAAACTTGGAACAGGAAGTACTTGAGGAAAAAAAGTTTGAAACTCCAAAGAAGTTTCTCTCCAAAATTTCCATTCATTGAATTTTATATGATTTTAAATTTTTTTTTGTCTGAGTTATTTTATTTTGATTCAGGTAAAATGGATTTGAGGTCAAATCCTTTTCAAGAGGGAGGGAATGATGCACCTTTGGATAGCACATCGAGCAAAACAGACATGCATGACTTGATCATGAGAAACAGTAAAGATATATGTTCATTGTTTGACCCATATCTTCCAAACCACGAGGCTTCTACGCATGAAATCACTTGGAGAATGTTCTCAACTCAATTACGGAGCTCCTTGAAGAAGAATCATATCAAACAAAGTTCAGATGTGGGAGTTATGTCATTTACAAACCAAGTGATCTTTAGTTCTCACGAATTCAGACATGTGCGCATTCAGGTGAGCTGGACCGACACTGGCTTGGAGCTGAATAAGCTAAGTGACACTGAAGATGGAACTGGTTTAATTGCTGGGAAAAATGAGCCATTTACAGCCTACGAAAAAAATTCACAACAAATTCAATTTGGGTCCGATTTACTCCAAATTCGACCAGGCCTTTGCTGATGGTCTTTTGCCCATTTGCATCAAGAAATATCAACAAAAGGAGTCAAAGTCGTGGCCAGACCAAAGGACATTCAACAACACACTTATTTCTAATCAAAAGTCTTAGTCTTTGTTTATGTTTTCTAAATTTCTAGTTTTCCACAAATTATTTAGGTCTTTCTTTGACTACAAGTAGTATAAATATGTAATCACATCCCATGACTAAAATCAGTCTATGTTTTGAGTTTATTTTCGTTTCTTCTCTAAGAGAGAGATAGTTCTTTAGCTAGTTCATTGGTGTGAACCGGCTTGTTGATTTGGTGGTCAACCAATTCATCTTGTGTGTTGTTTAGCCAACACATTATTCCTTCTTAGGTGGTTAGCCTTAGATCGTGGGTATATCAAGAGCCATTCCGCATCTCTTGACGATCCTTTCAATCCATTTCAGTTCCCGAAATGCCTTTACCTTCTCGGATCATATCCAACACCCGGCTAAAGTGATCCTTCCCGTTTCAGGACGTATCACTAAGTCTCCCACATCGATAGTTAAAAAGAATCCTAAATAATATATAAGATAAAGAAACTATTCCACTTATCACAAATTAATTTTAGTTTGGATACCCATCTAACTTAATGTTTTATTGTACACATTTTATAAAATGAATCACATTAAATTCTTATAAAATAATTCAATTTCATTAATGATTAACGAAGATCATTTCCTCAAGATAATTTTATAGCAATGTCAGTCAATTTTATCATAAACATTTGATTATAGTCGTTAACAATATTACTAAATTCACTTAAATTACAAAATTTCACATTAAAATATTTATTATCTAAAAATCAATTATTTAATATATTTATTTAATATTTTTTTTATAAAAAATGCTAAGAATTCTTACAAATACTATTATTATAAAAAAAATTAAATTTATATATAAATACTAAAATATTTAAATATAAACAAAAATTAAGTAAAAAAAAATCCTCAAATTAGGCAAAAAATGTTTATCCTCCTGGGCGGCCTTTGGCCATCATGTCCGTTGACACAACGTTATTTAAGTGTTTTTGTTGTGATGCTAATATGTTCACTAACCTTTTTCTCATTCTCTTTCTTAATTTTTCCTCTTTTTATCATTTTTCAGATGCTGCCCTAATAACTTGACCAATGAACATGCTCTAATTCCTATATGATTAGTCGATTTTGAGCTGTATAAATAAGCTATTGTCAAAAAAGAAGAAGCTCTGTATGTACTTTCTAAAGCCGATTGCTACATTTTAATGTGTATCTCACAACGCACATTTACCCGTTGGAAACTTGTCCGCCTAGATGAATAGCCAGTGAGCCACATCATAGGTGCGCACCACCATCTCTTCCGGTCATATACGTTTTAATCTTTTGGTTTAGGTTCAGACCAAGATTATAAGTACTGATTACTAATTCATATGATTTCCATTGAGAAAAGTTAATGCTAATGATTTTTAGGTGTGCCACTTAAGGATGTTATAAAAAGTACATATTTTCGTTAATTAAATATCCAGTATATTTTACAATTTTTTACATTAAGCATATATAAAATACTGAAATATTATTGGGAAATAAACTGCTGCAACTTAACGGTTAATAAATAAACAACTAAGTTGAAGGTTATCCTTTTTTTTTTGTAA
Source organism: Moricandia arvensis (assembly GCA_905132765.1). NCBI lineage: Eukaryota > Viridiplantae > Streptophyta > Magnoliopsida > Brassicales > Brassicaceae > Moricandia > Moricandia arvensis. Next base: position 91,612 of record CAJHQP010001215.1, read on the forward strand.
CACTATTTTACATTTATATAACATAATATTTTACATTTATATAGCATAATATTTTTCTTAATGGCAACTAGTTTTCTTAATATCATAATTCTTTTCGTCATCAGCTTTTTGTGCTTCCACACAAAAGATACAACAGAAGATACATATATCAATTAGCTCCACAAGCTCTCTCCAATATATATCGCCAGCGAGTCATCCAACGGAGGAGAACCTATCGGTGGCGGATCCACCATCATCCCCCTCGCCATATCGACCAGCAAATTAGGCATGTTAAATAACTCTTCTTCGTCCACAAACTCCGTAGTCGAATATTCCAACACATCACAAACTCCCTCTTCATTCTTTTCACCTTCCTTCACCTTGTCCTCAACAGTTGCAACCACAGTATCTCTAGCCACAATAACTGGAGCCGCATCAGCTGCTGCTGCAGCTGCAGCGTTTCTAATATGAGTCTCGGAGTTGGAGCATGGAAGAGAGTAAGACCGGACGGAACCGGGGAAGTTTAAGACTGCTTCTTCGCCTTTAAGAGCTAGAGCCGCCACGTCGTAGGCGGTAGCGGCCATCTCGGGCGTAGGGTAAGTCCCGAGCCATAGACGCTTATTCTTCTTTGGCATTCGGATCTCAGTCACCCACTTTCCACCTCGGCATCGGATTCCTCGGTACTTGGAGATGGCTGAACCCGAAGTGACTGGTGTATTATTTTTAGGCTTAAAGCTGGGATACGAGCGAGATGGCATAGTAGCAGAAGAAATAGCTGCATGCGGCATATAAGTTAATTTGAGGTTCGTTGGTAAAGAGTTTAGGGTAAGACCAAGACCACATGTGTATCTATATAGAAACAAAGACAGTTAGGGATGGATGTGGTGAGTGACTTTAATGTTTAAGTCAGCTTAAAAATTGCGTGAATGGACTTGTTTATTTTTTGGATATGAAATGAAACTGTGCATATGTGGGGGTAACTGAACTTGTTGGTGCATTTCTCGTAACCGGAAAAACGAAACTTAATTTGTTAGTAACACTTAACATAAATTGTGGTAATTAAATATGCTACATATGCATTCGAAAAAAGCTTATATACCAGATGGAATGACAGTTTTGTTCTATCAGAAGTTATGAGATATAGTGAAAGAAGATTTGGTGCTCAAGGATTGAATACAAATATTTGTCTCATTCCGAAGAAAGATAAGCCAATTGAGATGTCACAGTTTCGACTAATTAATTTGTGTAATGTGATTTACTAAACAATCTCTAAAATCTTGTGCCAGAAATTGAAGAAACTTATTCCAAAATGTATTTTGAAGTCCCAATCAGCCTTTGTTGAGGGTAGACAAATCACAAATAATATTATGATCGCTCATAATCTATTTCACGCTCTATGAACAATCCCAGGTGGAAGACATAAGCAAATGACCACTAAAACATACATGAGCAAATCTTATGGTATGAGATTTTATTAGAGCTGTTATAAGGAAGATGGGTTTTCCAGAAATTTAGACTGTGTGGATAATGCATTGTATAACATCTGCTAAGTATCATGTTCTCATGTGTGGCCAGCCCCAGAGAAATATTGTCCAGAGAGGGGATTGCGTGAAGGAGATCATTTGTCTCCTTTCATCTTTATTCTATGTTCGGAAGCGCTCGTTAGCCTTCTAAATCATGCACATAGTCAAGCTAAGATAACGAGGATGTGTGTTTCGTGTGCTAGCTCTTCGGTGTCACATCTGTTTTTCGATGATGATAGCTTTTCTTTTGTAAGGCGGATCTTCGTGAATGTGATAAAGTAATGAAATCAGTAAAGGTTTATGGGCAATCATTAGGATATTGTATTAATTTTGAGAAGTCTTCTTTAGTCTTTGGTAATAGAGTTCCTGAGGATGTCAAACAAACAATCAAATATTCTTTGGGGATTGATAATGAAGGCGAAATGAAATCCTACATGAGAATTCCAGAGGACATAAGTGGATCAAAATGTAAAGTTTTTGCATTCCTCAAGGATAAATTGCAACATAGGGTAAACATATGGTTAGCTCACTACCTACCAAAAGAAGGGAAAGAGATCCTGATAAAGTCTTTGGCTTTAGCCCTTCCAACCTATGTCATGTCAAGTTTTCTGCTCCCTTTGTATGTATGTGAAAAAATAGCAAGTGCCATTGCACGATTCTGGTGGAGCTCGAACCCACCCAAAATAGGGATGCATTAGGCAAAATGGAAAAAGCTTTAAATCCAGAAAGAGCAAAGTGGTATATGATTCTGTATGATCCACGAATTTAGTCTGGAATTGTTACCAAAACAATTGTGGTGATTGGTACAATTCCCATATTCACTTCTTCGAGGAAAGTACTACATGCTTAGTTCGCCTTTGTGATCATGTGATATGGATGGCCCTTCTTATGTCTGGATGATTTTATCGGCTGTTAGTCCCTTATTGACATGTGGGATCTACTACATTCTGGTTTCCATATTAGAGCATGGGAAGACCCATGGATTTCTAAGATTCATGCGAGGTCGACTAAGCCTAATGCCCCAGTTCTTCATCCAAGGTAACATTTAGTGATCTTATACAAGGGTAACCTAGAGAGTGGTATGTTGAGATGTTGGAGAATCAATGCTCCACATAAGATACATCATCTCATATGGCAGATTGTAACATGCATTTAGCGGTTACGAGGAACCTTACACGTTGTCATATGCAATGTGAAAATCATTATCCTCGATGTGGGGAGGCCAACAAATATGTTATCATGCCATGTTTGAGTGTCCACCATCGTTACAGACCTGTGCATTATCATCAACTCTTTTATGTCCATTATTTTTTCTTTACTAGTGTGGATACTAATTTGGACTACCTGTTCTGGAGGAAAAATGATATATAAGACCCGGCAATGGATAAAGACCTTTACCATGGATAATCCGATATATCTTGAGAGCTCGTAAACATAAATTATTTATAGGATTCACTAGAGATCCTTTAGAGCTAGTAAGACATACTGAGGGGGAATGCAAAGCTTGGTTTGAAGCGAATACAAAGAATTCAGAAGATGCTCAATCACTACATCAACCAATGACAACTCAAACCTTATGCTTACAAAGCATTTGTTTAGTGGATGGATCATTGACTTTTAGTGCACAGTTAAGCGGGTATGGATGGGTCTGGAGAGGCGATTCAGGAAAGGAGCAGTTATTGGGCTTAAGGAATAAAAGAAGGAGCTTTTCACCTTTGTACACTGAGCTAGAAGCACTAATTTGGACTATGGAAAGTATGCTTCAATTTTCAACATGCCAGCTCTTTGAGACGGACTTTAAGAATCTGATTTCAATGATTCAACAACTGGCATCATGACCAAGCTTTTCGACATAACTGAAGGAGTTACCTTCATTAAAAGGCTGATTTTATGATTTCAAGATTATCTATCATACACAGTAGCAAAACAGGACAGTCGAGTCATTAGCCAAGACTACACGTGCTTTTCATAAAGATTTTTATTTTGCTGGTTTTTCTATTCTGATCTGGATTCTCAGATTAACCTCTTGTTTGAGCGATAGAATAGCCTTCAGGTGTAAAAAGTTACAAACCTAACCAGAACACAAATCACCAAAATCCAAACCACCAAGAAAAAAAGCTTTGATATTTGGGGTCGTCTTGTTTGGTCTACGGTGATCCGTCACTGATGCTGTCAAAAGATCCTATGGTTTATGCTTACTTTTTTTTCTATTGTGATTGTTTCTATTTATTGTGGTTTTTACCAGTTGATTTTGTATCTTTTGATGTGAAGGACGTTTTCGTTGTATGAACGGCTAAAGGTTCTAAATATGGTCGTGATTCACTCTTTTATGAAGTTGGAGGATCCGAATATATCAAATCTTTGTTGTGGCTTGTTCGTGATGTTTTCTAGTCTTCTACATCTACTTGTAATTTTGTTGATGTTTCGATTCTTTGGCCGGCTTGGTGTTTGCTGGAAAATGGTGTGAGGCTCTTATTGGGACCTGTTAGGTTAAAAAAATTAAGCATGACTATTTGTGATATTAAAGAATCAGAGAGTAAAGCAGTAAAGCAAAAACAGAGAATTAAAAGTATTTTATTATTGATCTTTAGAGTTTAAATTACAGTGTATAGGTCTAGTAATCCTATTTTTAGCCGCTTAACTCTATAGTTGAAGTCTTGAATAATTGATATCTTATTCTAGATTTAGAAATCCCTTTTATAAATCGTTTTTGTCAAGGATTAGGTTATAATCTTCCATATCATGAAATATGGAATATCTCCCTTTAGTAAATATTTTCGATTTTACCGAGAGGCAGGAAGAAAACCCCGTCGGGAAACAAGAAATCATCTGGGTAAGAAGAAAAAGTAAGCGTCCTATTCTAAGTAGGAAGAATAACTTCCTAGATTAATTATCACCAACTTAACTGGTTGGTTTTGCTTTTTTTGTTTTTTTTTTCGTTTTCTGAAATGTGTTGTCAGTTTCTATTTATCTAAGTTGTATTGTGCAGTTTATTTTTTAAGCGGAAGCTTAATCATAGCAAACTTGGAACAAAATTAATTATAAAATGGAAGAAGAAGACCTATCTAAATGAAGAGAATTAGTGATGTGTTATAGTAAAAATATTAGAAATTCGTCAACAAATGAAGGTGTTAGCATACTAAGTTTATGGGCTTAGCTCGGGGCTGTTCGTTTCTCCACCTGTCATCTCCATCTAGCTACTACATCCAGATGTTCTATCTAGATGATCCATCCAGATTTTAGAGAATGTTCGTTTCTTCATCCAGATGAACCATCTGGATGAGTCGTCTGAATGAACTTCATGTTCGTTTCTTTTTTCTATCTCCATCCAGATGGATGTAATGAACAAATTACAAATATACCCTTATTTTAATTTAATCATATGTTTGATATTAATTGTAACTTATTAATTTTTATTATTCAGTCTAAAATATATACATTGCAATTATTTTTAAATTAGCGTTTTGACATTTTGACGTTTTTGTTTTTGTGATTTTGGCGAAAAACGTGTTTTGCGGGTTAGACAGTAAAAAGTGTTTTTGGCGGAAAAATACATTTTTTCGGTTTTGGCAGGAAAACACATTTTTCGATTTTGGCAGAAAAATGTGTTTTTCGGCTTTGGCAGAAAAACGTGTTTTTTGGCTTTGGCAGAAAAACGTGTTTTTCGGCTTTGGCGGAAAAACGTGTTTTTCGGCTTTGGCGGAAAAACGTATTTTTCGCTTTTGGCGGGAAAGACGTATTTTCGATTTTGGTGGGAAAACCCGATTCTATCTAGATGAATTTAGTAAACAAAATATTTTTTGCGGTTTTGGCGGAAAAAACATTTTTGATGTTTTGGCAAGAAAACGCGTTTTTAGGTTTTGGTGGGAAAATGCGTTTTTCGCTTTTGGTGGGAAAATGCGTTTTTGCGGTTTTGGCGAGAAAACGCGTTTTTGCGGTTTTGGTGGGAAAACGCGTTTTTGCGGTTTTGGCGGAAAAACACATTTTTTTGGTTTTGGCGGAAAAACGCTTTTGGCGGTTTTGGCGGGAAAATGCGATTTTGCGGTTTTGGCGGGAAAACGCGTTTTTGCGGTTTGGTGGAAAACGCGTTTTTGCGGTTTTGGCGGGAAAATGCGTTTTTACGGTTTTGGCGGAAAAATGCGTTTTGTAGTTTTGGCGAGAAAAAACATTTTTGCGGTTTTAGCGGGAAAACACGTTTTTGCGGTTTTGGCGAGAAAACGCGTTTTTGCGGTTTTGGTGGGAAAATACGTTTTTGCGGTTTTGGCATAAAAACACATTTTTTTTGTTTTGGCGGAAAAATGCGTTTTTGCGGTTTTGACGGAAAAACATGTTTTTGCGGTTTGGCAGAAAATAGATTTTTTTATTTTAGTGGGAAAATGCGGTTTTATCATTTTTTGTGAGTGATAAAATGATATTAGATTTAAGCTTATTGTTTGTGAATTGTATAAGGGATATAATAGACATTGTACCATTTTGAGAGAATCATCTCCATCCAGATGGTCTAAATTGGTTGAGTTGGATGGACTTCAAAATTAAGCCTAAAATTTAAAAGTCATCCAGATGGTCTAAATTGGTTGAGTTGGATGGACTTCAAAATTAAGCCTAAAATTTAAAAGTCATCCAGATGGTCTAAAGTGGTAAAATTAAGCCTAAAATTTAAAAGTCATCCAGATGAACCATCTAGATGAATTGTACTTTTAGTGTCTAAACAAACAAAACTTTCATCTCCATCTAGATGGATCATCTGGATGGTGAAACGAACGGACCCTTCGAAACAAGACTGGTTTGTTATCTCTATTGCATTGTGGGTGATGTATTCTTCGTTGTGGAAAAAGCATAAATTTCTCACTGCATTTTGTATGTAGTATTTCTTATAATATGTTTCAGATCAGCTTCTTATAAAGTGTAGAAAAGTTGAATAAGTAATTAACAAAGAGGAAAGAGTCTGGATGTGGATGTGGATGTGGATAGATGTGGATGTGGATAGATCTGGATGGATAGGAGGGAAAATGTTGAGCTTATGGGTACACGAAATTGTAATCGCAAAGAATCTGTCCTGCATTCTGAGTTGGAAGCGTTAGGTTATGCGATGGAGAATATGCTTCAACATTAGACAGTCAGAGCTTTGGCACGGACTGCATAGAATTGATCAACATGCTCAACGAACCCCACGCTTGGCCAGGATTTGCAACAAAGCTGGAGAAGATAGAGACACTGAAGATATGCTTCCCGGATTTCAAGATTACTCATGTTCCAAGATCGCAAGACCATATTTCAGATTCTTTAGCTAGGTCTGCTAGGTGTTTCCATAAAACTCTCTACTTTATTGGTTGTTCTACTCTGGTCTGGTTATCCAGACCACCTCTAGTTTGAGTAATAGAAGAGCTTTTTGACGGCAAAAAAAAATTAACAAAGAGGAAAAGTGGCCCGGTGTGCTATTTAGCTCAAATTACCGTAGAGCAACCCTCTCAAATAAGACATCGATTGAAATATTTAAAGATCGAATCCACACATAGCGCATATCACACGATAAACTTTAGATTTAAGATTAAGTTAGACAATCAATATTAAAAGGAGTAAATAAAGCATTAAAATCAGTTGTAAGATGAACGAGAAAGACACCAAACTTAAGATTCAAAAAGTTTTTAAAACTCAAATCTATAGATGCTAAGGGTGTTATTAAGTACTGTCCTAGAACTCGAATTCAATAGTAAGATATCCAACTCTCGCTGTGAATATATTCAGATGTCTAAACCTATCAGATACCAACCCTCGTTGAGGATCAAATTATTCAAGATAAACATTAACGTTCCAATTCGATTTTTTCACTAAGTTACTAAGCCAACTCTTGTTCAGGTTATTAACTTAAATCAACAGGAATTAGTTCAGATAATTGACCATGCTCTCTCGTGTCCCAGTTAATCCTATGATCAAGTTTCTAGTTAGTAATAATAACAAGCCTCTGAAGGATCCACTATGATGATCCTAACATTTATATATTTTATAATTTCATCAAAAGCCTAGAAAACCCTAAATCTAAAAAATGAATTACTGAGACAAAATTAAGCAGGACATAGAGATAAACTGAATGAATTGCATTAAAAATAGAGATAAAAACATTGGAGTTCTAATCAAATCTCTAAAGGAGTCTTGTGATCTTCTCTTCAAAAACCTCTCTAAGTTTAAAATAAAATCTTTAGCCTAAACAATGACTTTAAAATAGAATATATAGGTCTAAAAGTTGGCAAGGGTCTTTTTATAATTAGTAGAAACTTCTGGACCAAAGTTGCAATTATGGAAAATAGAGTCGGCTCATATCTGCGTCGGTGTGTCGACTGATTCCAAGGAGGTTTCGATCGACTCTCCTTTAGAGTCTCAGCTGTGGTATCCATTTTCTTGCACATCTACGGGTTTCTTCAACTTTAAACTCCAAATGGCTCCATGATTTCCACATTACTCCAAAAATACCTAGACTTGAATAGACTTTAAAATAAACTCGAAGCATAATATAAAGACTATAAGTGACTTATACGATGGTTCAAAGTGGTAAAAAGCATAATATATCAACTTGATCCCCCAGACTTATCTTTTGCTTGCTCTCAAGCAAAACATAGAATGAACCTGGGAAACAGGTTTGAGAACGCATAGACTCACCTTCTCTTTAGAACACTGCCATCACCACTACAATGTTGCAAGAAACATCAAATCAGTGCCAACTTTAGAGGCACTTCCATGTACTTAGCCTCAGCTTAGCAAAATGACCATCCACCCAATAGCTTACTAGACACCATCTGACATACCCCTCTTCTGATTTCATTTCTCTAATAAATGTGTTTGCTTTATCTTGGGAGTATGGCTCACTGAAAACATGGACTCGTACCCAAACATGTATTTGAACACACATATAGTCTTCTCTAGTTCATTTCTTCTCTATTTTTTTCCTTTATGGTCGATTTTCTCTCTTCTTTTTCTTTCTCTTTCATTTTTTTTGTATCTGACAAAGAGTGGACAAATAATGGGGTCATAGAAAAGTTTCCTATCCCTTGCTTCCATCAATGTGTAATCATTCCATTGAAATAGAATAAAGGGGTCTCTGGAAATTTTCTTATCCTTGTACTCCTTAGGAAATCATTTTGATTTTTATATATCTTAAGAGTCAAAAGAGGGGAATTAGAAACACACAGACTTTACCCTAAAGACCCGCAGGAGGAATCCAATCTAGTGTATGCCAATCTCTAAAAAAGCGATTGAGTAGATTAAGGCTAGAAGTCAGCTTGGGTTCCTTCATACATTCTAAGCAAGCGTGGATATCATTGGAAGGTCGATCAACTTTGGTGTTTCCATTCAGTATACCATGCTGTCAGTAAATCAAACAATGATGCTAGAGAGTGGTTAGGTAGTTGGTTTCAAGAAAAAGTTCATCATCTCCAACCGACTCTATTTTGTCTATATAAAACGACAACTGACACTCAAAACAAAACACAATGTCAATAGAAGCCTCCCCCAGAATTAAACAACAATTCCCCACTATTATACTATGTGAGATCAGCAAAGAAAGAAATAAAAGCTGTAAAAATTTAGCAAGGAAAAATCATTTCTAACCTGCCTTCTGGATTGAGTGTTGATCGACACAATTAAGTGGTGACCGATGCACATGATGTAGTGTCGACCGACACTGGCAAGTTGTCGATCGATTCTGGTTCAGGACCCGTCTTCCTCAGATCTTCTTTTGGATTTTATACAAAAAACATGAAAATATCTAATAGTGGGTTACTCCCAGTCAGAGATTGTTTATAGTATTTATCTTGAAATTTTAGAGTTATGGACTAGTCTTGAGGCAAATGAGAACTTGTTGAAAACAAGTCTCAGCATCTTCTTCATATATTTCATCCTGACACTTCGCTCTCAGCTGTCCATGTCTTCTTACAATAACATTGATCTGATCCATTCGAGCTTCCAGCATCCTTACATGGTCACTTATGTTATCGATCTTGTTGGTCAAAATGATGTAAGTTGCCTTCAACTTTTCACAAAAAATAATGCTGCCATTCTCTTTGAGCCTATAAGGATCCAATTCATCAAAATGTCCATGTTGATCCTTCTAGCAACTGCTGACTGAACCTCATAAGAGAGATTGTATTTCCTTTGACGCCCATTTCTTTCACTATCAGCCATGGTGAGAGTTGCTTTGATATCAGCCATAGATATATCAATGATTTTTCCATCTATGTCGTAAGCACGACTTGCTGCATCTCTGTAAACCCCATGTATATCACTTTGAAGAACTATCACACTCTGAATTAAGGGAATGGTGTTTGTAGAATCAGCAGAATTGGGTTCTTCAGAGTCGATCTGTTCTGATAAATGTGTGGGGTCGATCATCGCTAATGGTGTATTGATCGATATTGGTTCAGCTTCCTTAATCTCTCAGCTGGAATCGTGTTCAACACTGGCCACAAATCCTGGATTGTCACTATACCCACAAGATAGCATAGTTCCTCTTCCCATGAACACTTTCACATGATCATAGAAGACACTCTTCTTATCGATGAATGTAAAACATATCTTGTTTGTATCCTTATCACAAACTGCGCCCACTGTATCCATGAAAGCTCTCCCCAGTATTAGAGAAGTACACCATTCTAACTCAATATCCATTATATGGTAATCAAAAGGAAAAACAGCATCTCCAATCTCTACTTTTAGGTTCCCGAGCATCCCTTTTGAACTCACCTTAGAGCAATCAATAAAGGTGAAAATATTAAAGGATGGCTCATCTGGAGATGCAACTTCACGGCCATCGCTCTGGGCATAATACTGATCGAAGAACCAATGTCATGCAGAGCTTTTGGATATTATTGACCTGCAACAGTGCATGGGACCTCAAAATTTCATGAATCCTCTTTCTTGCGAGGATAGTAGTGACCTGAAACAGTGCAACATCTCGTGTTTCTAGACTACGACAAACTTGGGAGGCTCACATCTGAATCCCTAAATTTCAATCCTTAAACCCCAAACCATGACACTTCAACTCCTATTATCTAAACCTTAACACACATGCATTACTTCCTGAACCCTAAACCCCAAACTCTTATACCCAAACTAATTAAGACATGAATAAGAGTCACCGCAATTGTCCATGCAAACATCTATCATCTTCGAAAGTAACCCAAGACTATCAATCAATTCGTGAATCTCTTAATAAGAATCAGCAGACATGCTGTCTTCTAGAAAATACTCTTTAAACAACTTGGCTCATGCATCCGTGCAAATGTCACGTAAATTATGAACAATTTTAATATTAACCATCCTAGCTGCTAAATACAGTTTAGAGAGACATTCTCTACAATAGCTGATAAATAGGTCCTCTGACATTTCATAAGAAAATTTTGCATTCATGTTAGGTTCTTCAACATTTCCAGTTTCATCAGTTATTGTTGTAGTATTTTCTCAAATTGCATATGTAACCATGTCGTGAGCCATATCATGATTTATCAACTGCTCCTCATTTTCATTATGCAAATGAATTGGTTCTTAATCACTATTACCAGCATCCTAAAAATTACTATTACTATTACTAGCTTCATCCCCACCATAATCCTCTCCACGTTGAAACCAAATATAGTAATGTGGTATAAAACCTCTATTTACTAAATAGTTTTATATAGTTTCACTACGGGAAAATTTTGTACTCTTATAATGTCGACAAGGACATGCATCTTACCGCTTTCATGCGTGAACGGTGAACAACCAACTTGGAACATGAATATCTCCAGACCATTGAGAAATTTCTGCGTCACTTTCCCGTCGAAATCTTTGTGTGTATACATCCAACTTTTAACTCGTATATATTGCCATTGGAAAACATTTTTTTCTCCTTCACGTTTTTAGGTTATTTTTATTGGTTTGTGTCTTTCAATCAAGAGAATGACATATATGTATAAGAAAGTTTCGTTATTGGTAGGTAAGAAGTTAACAAAAAATTACAACAAAGTAATTTACAAGTCTTTTACTTCAGTCTAACAACGAATTTATGAGGAAGTGAGTTCGGTATAGCCAATAAAAAACGTTTCACCAAGTAGTTATCTTTTACTTGTACACTTTTCATTAAACAAATGTAAGCTGCATCGTTCTATTTTTCAACAGAGATATGAGAAATTGTTTCTTTCATCGTAAACTGTTGTAATATTACATGTTCTTAGGATGAAAACCAGTCTTCGTAAATTGACTTCGGATTTACGAGGATTTTGTTTTCCACGTAAGCGATTCGTTAACTGGTAGTATGTTTACCACGACCAATATTTTTCCTAAATTTTCCTAGTAAATCGTATGTTTTCTTATAGTGATTATCTTAATGCAATTTATTTAGACTGTGATTATGTGTTATATGATTAAGTCTGAGTAACTCCTTGTTAGAATTAGAGTTTTCTAGGATTTGGATGAATTTCTAAGTTGATAGAATTACTAGGGTTATTTGTAGATTTCTTCATCGTTGATTGATCTTAACGCTAAGTTTTAGAGTAATTAACTAGAGCTTTGATCATAGAATAATTAATAGATGCCAGAGCATTATTGATTACATGATTATCTTTGATGAGATAAATTACTTTTCACAAAGAGGTTTGGTTTAGGAATTTAGCGAAAATATTAAATCTGAACTTAATGCTTGTCTTAGTTTTATGAATTCAAAGAATTCTAAAATCTAGACATAGATAGTTTATGCAGTCAAATCTGATTACATTTATCATTGCGAGTTCTAGAATCATTCTTCATTAACCCTTAGTATTCTATTACTTGCAATTCTGAATTATTGTTTAAATTCCCTAGATCTGATGTTTTTCTTAACGACTTTAAAACTCGTTTGATTTACAGCTTTGTTTTCTGCTTTCTACTATTAGTTTAGCTTAATCTAAAACCAATAGTTTATTGTGTGATCTAAGCTCTGTGGATTCGATCTCTAAGTACTACACTGCACCTCTAATAATTGCAGAGTAGCTCATAAGAAATTTTGAGCAATCAAATTTTGACGCTGTTGCCGAGGGCTCTAATCACCATTAACTTAGTGGAGGATTTTTTCTAGATGTTTTTATAGTTTACCTATTGTCTATTCTTGTGTTTCAGGTTTATGCATGTCATTAATTGAATCAACAAAGAAAAAGAGTTTTTGGATCTTTCGAACCGAGGGATAGCTGATTTAGAACGCTCGATCTGTAAAGAAAAGAAGCTACTGTCGAACAACACCACTGTGGTATCCAATGACACAAGTCGAGCAGGAACATCAAACGACACTACTCAAGCATTGATCGAAACCTTACTTGAACGACCAGAGATGGTTAATCTGATTGTGCTAGTTGCTGATGCACAAGGATTTCTATGAGACCAAGAGATTCATGCGTATGATGAGGCTTGGCAGAGGCTTCATGATACTGAAAATGTGATTCATGCTGAGATTGTTGTTGTTTCTGATAGCTGAGAATCCTGGAGCGGTTTGACAGAGAACACTGGAGATTATAATAGGCATGACCAGTTTTATGCTAAAAGGCCTGCGATTTGACCTCCACCATTCCAGAGGAATGACTTTGAGCTGAAACATACATAGCACCCTTTTCATGGTCTTCCTCATGAGCATCCTATGGACCATCTTGTAAGGTTCAAATAATTGGTATCAAGCATCAAAGAAAATAGAGTCTCTGAAGATTACTTTTTTTGCAAGTTATTTTCATACTTTCTATCTGGAGATGCAGCGTATTGGCTCAAGTAGTTGGCACCAAGATCACCTGGAATGACACCAACAATGCCTTCTTGAACAAGTTCTGTTATGATGCGAGGTCCAAAGTTCTGAGAAACAAGATATCCATGTTTTCATAAGGACCTACTGAGACATTCAAGAACTATTGTGTCATTTTTATAGCTTATCTAAGAGACTATCCACATCATGGTTTCAGTGAGGTTAAGATTCTGGGTATTTTCTTCAGGGGTCTCGATTGGAGGTATCTTATGGCTCTGGATGCTGCGAGCGAATGCGATTCAAAACTAGAATCCCAGAAGAAGCGACGAAGATGATTGAGAACTTGATGACTAGCAATAGCACCAATAATGCAGATATGGATAGGACGAAATCAACTGAAGTAGATAGTAATCATATTTCTTAGGTGAAAGCGAAACTGGAAATATTGCATAATCTACCTGTAGCAAGAAGCTTGTTCAGTTTGGTACAGATGTTAAGACCATTGAACCAAGTGAAGAGGTTACTGAAGGGGATGCGAACTTCGTCAATGGAATTGGTTTTCAGGGCCAGAGGTTCGTTAATCAGCATGAAAATAAGGAATTCACTAGAAATGATCAGAGGAGTGGCTTCACAAGAAATCAGAAATACTATAGTTAGATCACATAATTCTCAGTACCAGAAGCCCTCTAGAGTAACAATGGCTTCAACAGGATATGGATTTTCTACTTACTAGAATCCTCATGTAGTGACTCAATTGAGTAGCATGGAGGGCATGCTGGATACAATCATGGACAATCAGTAGCAACAAAGTGTGGACTTCAACGAAAAGATGGATGTCATGTACAATGATCTGAATGGGAAGTTTGAGACCCTAAGTAGCCATGTGAAGAAGTAGGATGTTCAGATTGCTCAAACTGATGAAGCTGTGAAAAGGCAAGAGAAATGGCTCCCTAGGACGGCAAATTCCACCCAAAAGTATTTTGTCAATGTCACCATGTGTGGAAGTGACAAAAATTTGGTGCAAAACTCGACGAAGAAAGCTGATCTTGGTAACTTGAGAAAAATGTCGATCGACACTCATCACCAGTGTCAGTCGAAACCCTCACGTGTCTATGAATCTTTGAGTTTTCTCGGAGAAAAATTGACTAGGAACTACCCTCTCGATACCAAAGAGTCGACACTGAAGACCAGTGTTGATTGACACCCACCTTGTGTCGATCAACACCCATCGGGAAAGAACATGGTGGCTACAACAAAGTCGCGTGACAATCGACACTCATCTGTTGTCGATTGACATCTAGAGACTGAGTCAATGCCTGTTTGTGCGATCAATCTGATTCAAATTGCGTAGAGGGTTAAGACTAGAAAGCAGTACACACCAATGCATATTAGACTCTATCAACGCAGAAGAGCTGGCTGGTTTTCAAAAGCGAGTGAAGAGGGTTCCTGAAGAGGTCTCTTTTTAAAGATTCTTACTATACATATCGCTTAAATCTGTTCTTCAGAGATACCAGAGAAACCATGGCAGAGATTGAAGCCTTCTTCAATGAGTTTAGAAGTGGACCTAAAAAGGCCAAGAAGAAGCTAGAAGACCCTAGAAATTTTGTGGTTCCTTGTACCATTTCAGGAGTTGAATTCCAGGACACTATATGCGATACTGGAGCTGCAGTTACCGTCATGCCTAAAGACATTGCTGAGAAACTAGAAGTTACCATAGTATATTCAAAAACCAAACTGGGTTGGAGGTATCCCTTCTTTAGGAGATTCTTGGCTTTGTCGAGAGGAATTCTTTGGAAGTATTTCTTCTTTAGTAGTTCATTGATTTCCATCTTTAGTGAGATGCAATCTTCCATTTTATGATTGTGGTTGTTATGGAATTTTCACCATCGGTTTGTATTCCAGAATACTTCTGATGCTTTCATATTTTGAGGCCACTTGACCTAGAGGCCCATCTGCCTCAGATGGTTGACCAATTTCGTTTTCGAGATGGAGAGATTGGAGATGTTTGGCCATGTCGATACTTCCATTCCCTTGGCTTTGTCTATGGGTTGTTTGTGGTGTATTCAATGATTCTTTCCATATGCTTCTTTATCTGGCTTATGGTAGGGTTTATCTCCTTACACTTTTTTCATTTCTCATGACATGGGATTCTTTCTTTTTGGAATGCTTGGACCGGTATGCTGAATCCTCCTCTCATTTTACTTGTACCCATTCTCATAAAGAGTACGTCCTCCATGATTCTACATTGATACTTGGTTAGCTCCTTGTACAAATCCTCATAGGAAAGAATGCCTATCTTGAAGGCAGAGATGGATGCCGAGGCGTTACATCTAGGGATGGATACCTTTTCTTGGTTAATCCATTCCATGTAGCTATGCATGATTTCAGCTCGGTGTTGAAGGATATAGTGTATATTGTTGGTCATCTATTTTAGGTTTATGCTACTCGCAAATTGTTTAACAAACTGGTCGGTTAGAGTTTCGAAGGAGTTTATCGGTCCATTGGGAAAGTTAATATACCATTGAGGAGTGAGTATATTCATAGTTAAGCCGAAACCCTTGCACATGGTAGCTTCTCGGAGTTCTTCATGGATAGTTGTAGTATGCATATGTAGTTTGTATTAGGTCGCATGATTGTCTAGATCTTACATTCTCATATTTGGGAAGGAGACCTCTCTTGGCATCTCAAATCAGGGTGATCTTGTCCACAAAAATATTATCCACGTAGGAACCTGCAGCGATTCTCCTGATTGTATGAGCGACACCAGGAAATCTCTCTATGAGAGACTAAACCGCTTTGAATTTCTTGGAGAAAACTTCTTTCAAGTAAGTTGTTTCTGTCAATTTCTTGGACGTAACTACTTCTTGTATCTCGGTATATGTCTCTATGCCTGAATCGTCGTCGTTTTCAGTCGGGTTAGCAGAGACTATATTTATGATACTGGTTCGTTCATTATATTCTCCATTCACTGGTAGAGCCCACTGAGTAATGTTGTCTCCTCCATCCGGAGTATCCACGGTTTACATAGGTCGAACGGGAGTTTGGAACATGCGTCGTTTCTTTCTCGTATGTTGAGGTTGATTTTTCTTCTCGAAGAACTAAGTTGTTAGCTTCAAGTTGTGACAGCTTCTGCATGCTCACACTCTGCTCCAACTGTTTTGAGTATCCTTCCATCCTTCTTTCAGGGTCTAGGTCTCTAAGGTGATTCTTGGATCACCCCCACATGGAAGCTGTTGTTTCCTCTGGATGAATTCATCTCAGTGATCTGTCTTTGCAAGGCTTTGAGTTGGGATCATATTTCTACGCGGTGGCAAGGAGTTACTCATGCTCACTGCTGGTCATTATCATGTAGTCCTGGTTATTCTCCTCCTTATAACGCTAAATGTTTAGGGTAAAATAAAGAAGGATTATTTGTAATACTACGGAAACATGGAGAATGCAATAAAGCAAGAAAGAATAGATTAAATATAGTGTTTTATTTTCCAGTAAAGGAGGAAGACAATGTATTGTTACGAAAACCCTATTTCTCGTTGTATGCTTCTATAGTCGAAAGTGAATAATATTCGATCCTTTTCTAGGGTTTAGTTGTTCCTTTTATAGGTCTATGTATTCGAAATCTAGGCTAGATTCTTCCCTATCCTAAAATATTGAAAGGTGTTTCTTTAATAAAAAAATTCATTTTACTCGGAGGTACGAGGAAATGCGACTCGAAACCAAAATCATATAAACAGAAAGAAAATGTTGATGTCCTGCTCTAAATAGGTGGAACTTTTTCTTAGATTAATTATAACAGACATGATGAAAAAATTAAAAAGAAAGATTACAGGATTTTTTTCTATTCCCAACAACTCTAGTTTTTCAAAATATTTTGACCATTTATTCTTGTATTTTTACTTGTCTAGCTTTATAAAATTTATATCATATTACTCATTTTCCATTAAGCAGTCGAGCTTGCACATAAGTTCTTGTTGTAATCGAATTCCCAAATAAACTTCATACTAATTAAATAGTAACTTATAAATTAGATTAATATTATTAATTTTCTGATATAGGGCTTGGATTGTTATCTCAACAGATTCAACTTTTTATCCTTAAGATCTGATATAAATACAGCCATTCTCATGTTATTATTTATATTTTCCATAACTAGTGTAAATTTTCTTAAAGTATGGTATCTTTTGCTTATAAAAGTTATGGAGCTATGTTTTCATTGAAAAATACATGTTTTAAGAAAATTGATTTATGTGACTTTAATATTGATTTATATGTGTTCAAAACATTAATATTGATATATATATATATATATATATATGTATATATACAAATTATTTTCTGTTTTGGAGAATAAAATATTACGAGAAGCAGCACACAACTCACCTCTTGTGTGCTCAATTCCTTGATACTGCCAAAAATGTCTTCGCACGTGGAATTTGTGATCTTTATTCTACGAGCCCTCGAGAAATTACAAGCATGGTTACTGTTTGGATAAGCTTGAATTAACTTGGATAATAAGTTATTTATTTCCTACCGAGATATGGATTAGGAAATAGGAAAGTTGTTAATGATTAGGAGTTATCTAAACATTATATTTTTATATATATGGAGATGTCAAAGTGTGGCATAACATATAAGTTTGAGAGTTTTAGTTTTGAGAGAGTTTTTCTAAAGCATTAAGAGAGATTAATAAAGAGTTTTTGATTCAATAATTGGTATCAGAGCTTTATATTGAATCAAAACTTATGGGAGAAATCATTGCAGCAAGTAATAGTTCGAAGGGAAGCAACTCTTCAACGATACAGTGCCCGCTTCTCAATGACACCAACTATACTGTATGGACAATACGAATGAAGGTTGAATTAAAGGTTCATAAGGTATGGGAAACAATCGATCCAGGAGAAGACGAAGGAGAAAAGAATGATATGGCAAGAGCTCTTTTATTCCAGTCCATACCAGAATCCTTAATACTACAAGTCGGAAACCTAGAAACTGCGAAAGCAGTTTGGGACGCCATCAAGACAAGACATATGGGTGCTGATCGAGTCAAGGAAGCTAGACTGCAAACGTTAATGGCAGATTTCAACAGGATGAAGATGAAAGAGACAGACTCCATAGATACTTTCGTCGGAAAACTTTCTGAGTTATCTTCGAAGTCAGCGGCGTTGGGTGAGAACATCGAAGAACCGAAGCTTGTTAAGAAATTTCTTAACAGTCTACCGAGGAAGAAGTATATCCATATTATAGCTGCGCTTGAACAGGTTCTTAACCTAAATAAAACAAGCTTTGAAGATATTGTGGGTATGCTAAAAGAATATGAAGAAATAATATACGAAGAAGAAGAGAAAAACAAGATGATCAGGGTCAAAGTAAGCTTATGTATGCAAATACAGAGTCACAACCTTACCATGAAAAATATGAATCAAACAGAGGAAGAAACAGAGGCGGACGTTCTATGTACCGAGGGAGAGGTCGAGGACGCTATGGATACCAACAGCATGGTAGTTATAAATCAAACGTTGATCTATCAAAGATTGTATGCTACAGGTGTGACAAAACCGGACACTATGCTTCGTCGTGTCCGGACAGGTTGTTAAAACTTCAGGAATTACAAGAGAACGAAGATGACACCACACAGGAGGCTGAGGATTTGATGATGCACGAGGTCGTATACCTTAACGAGAATAACATCACACCAAGCAAACACGAAACCAGCATGGATGGAGAGAATATGTGATACTTAGACAATGAAGCCAGTAATCATATGAGTGGAAACCTTAACTATTTCTCGAAACTTGTCAAGAAAGTAACAGGAAAAGTAAGGTTCGGTGATGATTCTCGAATCGATATAAAAGGAAAATGTTCAATTCTCTTCCTAAGCAACCCTGGTGAGCGGAAAATTGTGAATGATGTTTACTATATCCCAGACCTCAGAAGCAACATTATATCCCTTGGTCAAGAAACAGAAGCAGGGTGTGATGTTCGTATGAGAAAGGATCACTTGATGCTATACGATAGAGATGGAAAGCTACTATTGAAGGCAAAAAGATCGAGGAACTGACTCTACAAAGTTGTACTCCAAGTAGAGAATACAAAGTGCTTACAAGTAGCTACTCTAAGCACTTCTAGTAAGTGGCACGCAAGGCTTGGGCATGTCAACTTGGGCACCATGAAGTCGATGATAGACAAAGAAATAGTTGCCAGCATACCAAAGATCACCATTGATAGAGAAACATGTAGCTCATGTTTGCTTGGAAAGCAAGTAAGGAAAACCTTTCCGAAATCAACTTCATTCAGAGCTACTGGAATACTCGATCTGGTTCTTGGTGACCTTTGCGGTCCCATCTCTCCACCTACGGCTGCAGGGAACAGGTATGTGTTTGTGTTAATTGATGATCATTCTCGATACATGTGGAGCATTCTTCTAAAGGATAAAAGCGAGGAATTTTTAAAGTTCAAACGATTCAAGGTCTTAGTTGAACAAGAAACCAAAGCATTGATCAAGACATTTCGTACTGATAGAGGAGGAGAATTCATGAATTCCAAGATTTTTGCAGTAGTTATGGGATAAACAGACATCTTACTGCACCATACTCTCCCCATCAGAATGGAGTAGTTGAGAGGCGAAATAGGACACTAATGGAGATGACTCGTAGTCTCCTAAAGAACATGAATGTTCCAAACTTTCTTTGGGGGGAAGCTGTTCGACATGCTACCTACATAATCAACCGTATCTCTACTAGAACTCTGGTCTCTCAAACACCATACGAGAGTTTTAAAGGTAGAAGACCAAATGTGGAGCACTGGAGAGTGTTCGGTTGCTTAAGCTATGCAAAGGTCGAAGCTCCTCATCTTAGAAAGCTGGATGATAGGTCAAGAAGTCTGGTGCACTTAGGAACAGAACCGGGATCTAAAGCGTACCGATTCTTGATCCAACAAACCGCAGGATAGTAGTGAGTAGAGACGTTATTTTTGATGAGACTAAAGGTTGGAATTGGGGCGTATCAATGAAAGACAAGGATATAGAACCAAGCATGTTAAAATTTGAGATTGGTCGAGAAGAAACTGATAAAGACGAGCAGGCCATTGTCCAAAGTGAGGAAACTAAAGATGATAGCGGAGATGAACTAAGTTCCGAGGAGGAAGTAACTGAGCTATGAAGATCAACTAGGGAAAGAGTAAAACCGAGCTATCTTAATGATTACGTGCTTCTTGGAGATCTTGAATCAGAACGTCTCTTGCTTGCTTTAGACGAAGAACCATGGAATTACTATGAAGCTAAAGAGTTAAGAGTATGGAGAGATGCCTTTGAGGATGAAATAGCATCAATAGTTAAGAACAAAAATTGGAGCCTCGTTGATCTTCCTGTTGGAAGCAAGTCTATTGGACTAAAATGGGTATTTAAGATAAAAAAGAACTCTGGCGGCAGCATCAACAAATACAAAGCAAGACTAGTTGCTAAGGGTTATGTGCAAAAACATGGGATAGACTTTGAAGAGGTTTTTGCTCCTGTAGCTCGTATAGAATCAATTAGAATCATCATTGCTTTGGCGGCTTCAAAGGGCTGGGAACTCCATCATCTCGATGTTAAAACAGCATTCCTCAATGGAGAACTAAAAGAAGTTGTGTATGTTTCTCAACCTGAAGGTTTTGAGATCAAAGGGAGTGAAGAAAAGGTTTATAGGTTATACAAGTCCCTTTACAGTTTAAAACAAGCTCCAAGGGCATGGAATCACAAGCTTAATATGATCCTTTGAGAGTTAGACTTCACTAAATGTTCTAAAGAGCCGTCATTGTTTATTAAGAAAGAAAACGGACATACTCTTATAGTAGCATTGTATGTGGATGACCTTCTCATAACAGGGTCTAATAAGGAGATGATTACAAAATTTAAAGAAGGAATAGCAAGGAGATTTGAGATGAGTGACCTTGGGAAACTAACCTACTACCTTGGCATTGACGTATCACAAAGTGAAGGAAGAATCGTACTAAGCCAAGAAAGATATGCAAGACGCATACTCGAAGAAGCAGGAATGGCAGAGTATAATGCAGCTCATGTACCTATGGACCTGGGTTAAAGCTATGCCAAGCAAAAGATGAAGAAGATGCAGATGAGAAGAGCTATAGATGAAATATAGGATGCTTGCGGTACTTGATACATACACGTCCGGACTTGAGCTACAGCGTGGGAGTATTAAGTCGTTATATGCATGCTCCAAAGGTATCACACGAAGCTGCATTGAAACAAGTACTGAGATATTTGCATGGAACTTCATCAGTCGGGATTATGTATGGTAGGAAGGATGATACCGAACTGGCAGGTTATAGTGATTCCAGCTACAATGTGGATCCAGATGATGGCAAGTCAACAACGGGTCATATCTTCTACCTTAGCGGATGCCCTATTACCTGGTGTTCACAAAAGCAGGAAATTGTTGCATTATCCTCCTGTGAGGCTGAGTTCATGGCAGCTACAGAGACTGTAAAACAGGCGATATGGCTTCAGGACATACTCGGCGAGCTTGGAGTTATAACAAACAAGAAAGTGGTGATTCGGATTGATAATAGATCAGCGATTGCCTTAACTAAGAATCCTGTCTTTCATGGACGCATCAAGCATATACATACTTTTTTTCATTTCATAAGAGAATGCGTTGAAGATGTTCTTGTATGTGTTGAACATGTAGCAGGAAAGGAGCAAAAGGATGATATACTTACAAAGGCATTTGGAAAAATCAAGTTCAAAGAGATGAGAGAATTCATTGGACTTCAAGATGTATCAAAACGTGTTTTCAAGCTTAAGGAGAGAATGTTGGGATAAGCTTGAATTAACTTGGATAATAAGTTATTTATTTCCTACCGAAACATGGATTAGGAAATAGGAAAGTTGTTAATGATTAGGAGTTATCTAAACATTGTATTTTTATATATATGGAGATGTGAAAGTGTGGCATAACATATAAGTTTGAGAGCTTTAGTTTTGAGAGAATTTTTCTAAAGCATTACTGGTCTCTACAGAGAAGCTTGTGGATAAATACTATGAGAACTTAGAAAATACGAGATTCATTTGAATATATTTATTTATTTTTGTCATTGTCTCACTATTTCTTATATTTAGTTATTAAACTCACGATCGGGTTGGGTTTATAAACAGTAAATGTATTAACACATTTCTATGTTATACTATTTATCACATTTCTATATGTATTCCGTAACAGCACCAAACAATAAATAATAATAATAATAAAACATTTACGCATGGGAAAACCTTGTTGAGTACTATAATCCTTACGTCTGGGACATAAAAGGGAACTATAACATCCAAATCAACCTTTTCAAATGTTGGTTTTGACAAGGACCGATGATGGTCATTTATTTCGTGAGGGAGTCATTTTTCAAATCGTCGAAACCCATAATTCTTTTGTGACATCCATTTTTCAAAATAAGATAATTAAATAATAATTTTTTTTTTTTAAAATTTGACAAAGTTAATTTATTAATATTTTACAAGTTTTTCTTAATATAACATCAAGTACATAAATCGAATACATACGTCGGGTCCAAAATCTCAATACATAAGTCGAGCCCAAAAATCCCATAAATAACATCTGTGATAACAATGATAATATAAAATTGAAAGTCTGAAATATATCTAAAAGCAGAAATGCGTAAAAGCCCAAAGCTGAAAAGCCAATAGCACCGGTTCGATATAATCACTCATGCTCGACGGTCTCACCTGTAATAAGAAGAAGAAATGGTGAGTAACAAGTTAATCACTCAGTGAAGTATGGAGGCTAAACCCAAAGTCCATATACCCGGTCATAACACTCCGAATAAACATAATTTAATCCTAACACATGTCAAACACTGTACCTAAAGTGCCTACACAACCAACAATGGTCCTAGCGAGGTGCACACTCGATGCCCACTCACGGGCCAACAACAACACCGCCGAGATAGTGCTCGGAAACACCGTCTGTAGACTATTTATTGACGCCACTAGGCTACGGCCTTAACCGGTCGACTGAACCCGGCTGTAGCCCCCTACAATCCGGCATACAGAAGCACGTCTCTATATCCGTCTCAAACAACTCTAATTAAGACCTTACATTAAGTTAAGCAATCAATGTTGAACCATCTAACACCCTAATTATGGTTTAGCAAATGTTACAGCCTGAGATTCAGACTATAAGAATGGCGTGATTTGGATTTGGGTTTTGGCCGGCTTGGTTCCAAGGTTTGATGAGTGTGGGCGATGGACTGGTTTTTGACCTAGTTGTAACCGGATTGTACCTGAAACAAAAGAGAACCTTTATATGAGTTTTTCTGGATTTAAAATGATGAACAGAAGGTAAACTAAATGAACTATGATGAACAATGAAAAGAACACGATTTTATAGATTTTTGAATAAGATGGTTCAATGAAAACTAGATGATATGCAATAAAAAAACAGTGCAGTAAAAAGGGATAGAAAGATGGGTGGATGGATCCTTGTTGCTGGACGTGTGTCTCTCTCAACAAGAACAGTGGATGAATGATGGAATGAAGATGGAATCAGGATTGCTGGACGTGTGTCTCTCTCAAGCAAGATCAGTGGGTGGAATGGAATGAAGAATCGCCACAAGTTTGGTGATGAAAACTTGATAAGATCCGGTGCTCCTTTCTAGATGAGTTTCTCACGCAAGGCTAGAGAGGGAGGCTAGGGTTTTCGTGTGTAGGGCAAACTGACTCATATATTTCATAAGCTAAAAAAATTACAAGTCCACTTATAAGGGGTTTATATAGAACCCGATGTGGTTTGCCCTTCTTGGGGTCTTGAAGCAAAAAAACAGCATGTAGTCTAAAGCATTAAGGCCTAAACATAATGGGCCGACTCTCCTTGACTCTAAGCAAAGGCTAAAAAATGGCCTTGATTTATTGGACTCAAAATAAATAAAAGGACTTAACAATTTGCTCATAAGTTCATAAAAACCAGAAATTAAATAAAACAGAAATCGACACAAACCAGAAACAATAAACCGGTTAGAAATCATAATTGAAATCTTACCTGCTTACCTTATGGCATTGGTGGATTATTCAGGACCAGATTGGGTTGGGGTTGAGTCTGAACCGAGATCACATGTGGAGATGATTAGGCCGGTTCGGTTCTGGGCGAGTGATCTGAATTGGATCGGACCGGGGTGACCTTGAACCTCTATTGGGCCGGCTGGATCTTGAATCTTCAACTGGACCATATCTTCAATCAGCAATATGTTCTGGTCGGTTTGTCCTTGTGCATCTTGATCTAGGATCTCTTGGACAGCTTTGGAGAAACCCTCTCTTATGGCCTTGGTTCCGCTCGGGGTAGTCGGGCCACGTCTAACTATGGGAACCTCAACTTGGATGGACGCATCATTCCCTCCCCCTTGAAAAGGTTCTTGCCTCAGAACACCATCATCTGCAAGAAAAGGGGATAGGTCAGATACATTGAACACGGGGGAAATCTTAAACTCACCTGGAAGCTCAATCTTATAAGCATTGTCATTGATCTTCTCAAGGACCCGGAATGGACCAGTCCCTCGTGGTGAAAGTTTGGACTTCCTCTCATCTGGGAACCTCTCAGGTCGCATGTGCAGCCACACTAAGTCTCCTGGTTCGAACAGAACCTCCTTTCTGTTCTTATCAATCCGTGCTTTAACCTTGGCCTCCTTCGCTTCCAACGTCTCCTTGACCTTCTGGTGCATAGTCTTAACAAATTCTGCCTTGGTTGCACCATCTCAGCTACGGTACATAGGGTTTGGCAACTCAGAAAGATTCAGGGGGGTATCTGGATGAAAACCATAGACAACTTCAAAAGGAGAAAGGTTAGTAGCAGAGTGTCTAGCATGGTTGTAAGCAAATTCAATAAATGGCAAACATGACAACCAGTTTTTTAAGTTCTTACCGACCGTAGCTCTCAATAACTGAGAGAGAGTACGGTTTACTACCTCTGTTTGTCCATCGGTCTGGGGGTGACAAGTGGTCGAGAACAGCAACTTGGTACCAATCTTACCCCATAGTGTCCTCCAAAAGTGACTTAGGAACTTGGAGTCTCGGTCAGACACAATGGTTCTGAGAACACCATGTAAACGGACCACCTCTTTGAAGAACAGATCGGCTGTCTATGTAGCATCGTTGGTCTTGTTACATGCTATGAAATGGGCCATCTTGGAAAACATGTCCACCACTACAAAAATGGAGTCTTTGTGGTTTATCTTGAGCAAGCCCAGCACAAAGTCCATAGAAACATCTACCCAAGGGTGGTTAGGAATAAGTAGTGGCATGTGTAAACCATAAGGATGTGACCTGGATTTTGTCTTAAGACAGACAGTGCATTTAGCACATAGGTTCTCAACATCCCTTTTCATGTTCGGACAAAAGAAATGGTCGGTGAGGACACTTAAGGTTTTATCACGACCAAAGTGCCCCATGAGGCCACCACCATGGGCCTCCCGAACCAGTAATTCCCTCATAGAACCTTTGGGAATGCATAGTTTCTTTTCCTTGAACAAGAAATCTTCATGTTGGTAATAAAGACCAGATGCTCCTTGTGTATTGTTCCTGAAAACTTCTTGAAATCAAGGTCAGTAGCATAAGAATCTTTAATGAATTCAAAACCCATGATCTTAGCTTCCATGGTTGAGATAAGAGTGTATCTCCTGGACAAAGCATCGGCTACCACATTCTCTTTGCCCTTCTTGTACTTAATCACATAAGGGAAAGTCTCCACAAACTCCAACCATCTGGCATGTCTCCTCTTGAGTGTGGTCTGACCTCTTAGATGCTTAAGTGTCTCATGATCTGTATGAATAACAAATTCTTTAGACAAGAGATAGTGTTGCCAAGTTTCAAGAGATCTTACTAGAGCATAAAGCTCTTTGTCATAGGTCGGGTAATTGAGGGCAGCTCCACTCAATTTCTCACTGAAGTAGGCCACAGGTCGGCCTCCTTGCATAAGTACAGCTCCTATGCCTGAACCTGATGCATCACATTCAATCTCAAAAGTTTTATCGAAGTTAGGCAGGGTAAGGACTGGTGCATGAGTCAAGCTATATTTAAGCTTGTTAAAAGACTCTTCTTGGGCTGGTCCCCAAGTAAAGGATATGTTCTTCTTGATCACAGAAGTTGTCATGTCCCCGATCCTAGACAGGATCGTTAGGACGGACCATGGTACAGGAAAATGTACCAGCAAGGCCTTAGGGTCTAACCATGAGGTATCATGGTCCGGGAATCAGGTTAAGTGCATCAGGAAGCTGAGACTTAACCAGGAAAGGTAGGAATGAGCTTAATACAGCTGGAAAGAGTAAGGAAGAAGCTCAAAACAGCTCAGGACAGCTTGAGGCAGCTCAACCAAGCTCAGGGTAAGCTTTGGGTAGCTCCGGGAAGCTTAAGGTAGCTGGACAAGAGTTTAGGCAGCTGGACGATGCGCGGATGAAGCTCGGACCAGCTGGAAGGAGTTCAACCAGCTAGGAGTAGCTCAGTGGTAGCTCACTCCAGGAAGGTCAGCTAGCTGGAGCTGATGGACTAGCTCACTCAGCTGGAGCAGCTAGTGGTCAGCTCATCTCAGCTCGGTGAACGGTTATGGTCCGGGCCGGTTGGACGGGTCATGGGCGGTTATGGGTCTTGCCTGACCCAGAAAGGGCCCGTGGGTCTTAGCAATCGAACCAGGGCTTCAGGAGGACGAATGGGCCTTGTACCAGGAAGCCCACACGCACAAAAGGAGCAGTTGGGCAGTTTTGGGCAGAAAGGGTGGGAATGGGCAGTTTGGCGGTTTTGGGCAGTTTGGTGCCCCAAATTTGTGCCTGTTCGCCCAGAGGCAGTTACCACGCCTTCCCCTATAAATATAAGACCCTCTGCACGAGATAAATGAGTGAGAAACATAAGGAAAAACTCTGCCAAAATCCAGAGAGAAAAGAGAGAAAGAAGAACCGATTATTGAAGGTTGAATCCGTGTGAGTATCAAGGCGTGTGATCTATCCAACCGTGTGAGTTCTGTGAAGATCAAGGCGCAGACATGGATACCAGACAAAGGGATCGGGGTAAGGAGAAGGAGAAGGATCGTGGCCAGAAGGATAGATCCTCTAAGGTTAGTGGTGTGGATCATGTAAACCAGGGGCATGGACCAATGTGTGGGAACATGTGGTTTATGATCTCTGGAACTCTGATCACGCCCATTTCCGTTTGTATACTTCTTATATCTTCTTCTCCTGTTATGTTTATGAGGGTTTGGTGATCAGGACGGCCTTCCCATGGACCAAGCATAAGCCTGGTTCCATTGGACAGTTTATCGGCCAGTTTGGGTTCCATGATCTCCAAACTACTCTAAACGTGTTTGTTTGGCTTGAAAACTTGGGAATAGAAGTTTTAGGATTTATAAGAATTATTGGAAAAGACTAGACACGATTTGGACTTGATTTGCTCAAAAACCATATTTTGGTCCTTGGGTTGATTGGGTCGGATCATAGGGTCCGGGACGGTTTCTAGTGAATCCGATCATGGATTCCTTCTAGTCAGGATTTATCACGAATTTTCATGAATTTTATTTAGTTTTTGGACCACTTTTGAAAAAGGGTCAGAATTGGTCTAAGATGGTCTTTAGGCACCGAACCATGCAATTGCTTAGGTTGTGGTTAGGTTATCGGACATAATATCATGCTATTGTGTTTGTGTGGTTTCAGGTAAGGACATGGACCGTGGCAAGGCCAAGGAACCGTGAGGACTCAAGCCGGGATGGATGGGTGTGTGGGTTAAGGGGTAGAACGTTTTAGTTATGAACTTATGATAGCCTATTGTGCAACTTGGATCACATGAATACTTTGTATCACTTTGGTTTATATTTATATAATCTGTTTGCCCCTTATTTGATATTGATTCTAACTTTGAAATGAATGAACCTCGGTTTGCTTAAAATGACTTAGGAACTATTGGCTTAAAACCGGAATCATCCTTAGTATTGTTTAGGTTAAGACTTGGATCTGGTTGGGGTTCAATGGACCAGGATCGGGTCTTACAAGTTGGTATCAGAGCATGCTTGATTCTAGGATTTGGGGGTTATGGGTTGGATCACACACATCCGGCTGGGTCACACGGTTTGGTCTTAGTTTTTGGTGTAACTTAGACTAATTGTTTTGAGGTTCTGGAAGTTTGGTACACTCTGGAACTTAACGTTTTGTGTTTTAATGTCTAAGGTTACCAAGAAGTCCAAGGAAAGAAAGGGAAAGGATACGGCTGAGACGTCCAGGACAGTAAGTGAGGATGGTGTTAATCCATCCCAAGTGTTACCAACTTGGGAGGAGTTGGGTAATCAGGAACCTGGAGATCAGCAGGAACCCTTGGACCCTTTGGGAGTCCCTTTGGAGGAGGAGGAGCTGCAGCAGCAGCAGGAGCAGGAGGATGGAGCTGAACCATCCACTGAGGGAGCTGGAAACCTAACTGGTTTAGGTGTGGGAGCTGGGAACTCAGCTGGTTAAGGCGTGGGAGCTGGCCAGGCTGAGGTGAACCAGGTCCCTGAGGTAGCTGAGCCGTCCATGAAGGAAGTCCTTGATGCTGTGAAGCTGATGGGAACTCAGATCATAGCTCTGACCCGGGTGTTCACTCCACTTGTGAACTCACCAGCTGGTTCAGTGAATCCAGTTAGACCAGCTGATGGGCCAGCTGAGTTACGAGCTGGAAGGCCAGTTGATGTGAGAGCTGGAGCTGGGGTCCGAGCTGGAGCTTATGGGAGACTTGGAGCTGGACCAGATAGTGAGGTCCGGGTGCTACCACAAGCTGAAGTGGTTGAGCTGGACTCACCAGCTGGAGGAGCTAAGAAGGTGAGCTACCTGAGTGTGTTGGAGCACATTTCCAAGCTGAAGACAAAGCACTTTGCTGGAAGTGTGGATCCTATTGAGGCTGACGAGTGGAGGAGCCGCTTGGTCAGGAACATCAAGTCCACCAGATGTCCTGAGGAATATCAGAAGGACATAGCAGTCCACTTCCTGGAAGGGGATGCACACAATTGGTGGTTAGCCGTGGACAAGAGGTCCAATGGGTTCATCACAAGGTTCTCAGATTTTGAGACGGAGTTCAACCGCAAGTACTTTCCAGCTGAAGCATGGGACCGACTGGAGTCTAGGATCTTGGAGCTGACCCAAAGCCGTAGATCAGTCTGGGAGTATGAGGAAGAGTTCAACAGGCTCAGGCGCTATGTTGGACGAGAGCTGGAGGATGGGGAGGTGCAGGTGCGCCGGTTCATAAGGGGCCTTAGGGTCGAGCTCCGCACCTATGCCTCAGTCCGTGTGTTCTATTCAGTTTCTGAGCTGGTGGAACGCATGGCTTTGTTGGAATCCAACCTAGCTGAGGAAGCTAAGGTGAAGTCCAGACCGACCTCAAGCTCAATGAGCTTTGGTGGTGACCGGAAGAGGAAGAGAGACCAGGCTGAGGGCAAACCCTCAAGTGTTAAGCCTGAGTGCTCTCACTGTGGAAGGCGCCACCCAGGGGAGTGCTGGAAAGCTAAGGGAGCTTGCACCAGGTGTGGCAAGATGGATCATGCAGCTAGGGACTGTCCAGGACAGAACCAGGGACGTGGACAAGGATCTGGGGGCAACTCCGGGTGTAGTAACCCGCCTGAAGGGATAAAATGGTCGAGATAGACATAGTTGGAATTTGGAGCCAAGATTTTGGGAATCAAATTTTTTTTATGAAGAATGTTGAGTTTTGGTCATATAAAACTTAACATGGTTCAGAGAAAATGGAAGAGTGGTCGAGCATCAACCTGGTGGTCGAGTAGCGGGAGATAAAGATCGATCGGGAAAGTTTGAAGTACGAGATGGTCGAAGAATGGATCGTAAGTGAACCATGAGTCGAAATAAGCTGCTCTACCATGTTATACAGTGTCTCAGATTGATCAGACGAATGTTTTGGAAGCATAACATTTTTGGAAGCACGACGTTTTAGAAGCACGACGTTTTAGAAGCACGACGTTTCCGAAGCTCGACGTTTCTTAGGCACGAAGTTTTCCGCAAAACTTCGTAATATATTATTTTGGAGAAAGAAAAATAAATCGGAAGCAGGACGGGATTTAAGCACGACGGGAAGCAAGCACGATGGGAAGTAAGCACGACGGAATTGAAGCACCACGAGAAAACCCAAAATTGGGCAAAACCCCTAATTTCGGTATTATGGAATTTTTCGGGGAAGCCGGAGGCTCGGGAAATATTTTTCCATCAAGGTCAGGATACTTTTGGAGTTTCTTAAGAATATTCAGAGCATCAGAAAGGGAGCGGAAAAATATTCGGGATTGATCGCGGGTCAAAAATATCCTGGAAGAGTCGAAATCGGGCGAATGGACCGAGAAGCACGATGTGGCTCCGTGTATGGGATCAGGACGTGCTGTCAACCATCTAACCAGCTGAGTGTCAACACAAGGAGGAGTTGTCGCCATGCATTCAAGCATCACATGTGGATTGACACACAAAAGCACGAGGTGGATCGACCAAGCACGAGGTGTCGACGCGCATGCAACCAAAGCATGCTGATCGACATGTGGATGGTGTGGTGTGGACTTGCATGAGTTTCAGACATGCAGCTTGACATCTAAGAGGAATGGTGGCGCCCTGCATGAGTCTTGAGCATGCTGAGGGACATGTGGAGCACGAGGTGCCGCCGTGCATGCGTCCGGAGCCATGCGGAGCGACACACGAGCTGCCACCAACCTGAATCTGATTGGTTGCTGCTCCCTATAAATAACCCACGACCCCCACTCATTTCTCTACATACAGACCTGTCCAAAGCCACTCCAAAAACGTGAGAGAGAAAGAAGAGAGAGAAACTTAGGGTTTCGATAGTTTTCGAGCTTTTTCGAGAGTTTTGGAGAATTTTTGAGGTCGGTTCTCTACTGATTTTGAGTGAGTGCCTAGGGAAGGTTCTTTTCATCTGAAGCCTTGTCCAAGATCAGTTCAGTTCCATGGATTCAGATCAGTCTAAGTTCTGAAGCCGATGTTCTGCCCGAAAGTCCGAAGAACTGTCCAGAAGCTAAAGAAAGTTCTGTCCGAGTCCATATAAGTCCAGACCAGTATAAGGGGAAGTTCTGTCCAAGTCAAGATCAGTCCAGTCCAGTCCATTGAAGACGTTCATCTTGGGTTTTGGCCAAGTCCTCTCCGATCAACCAGCTGCTTATCGGCATAGAACACTGTGAGTTGACTTTCTTGAATTCCACTTGGAATTTAGGGTAGTTTTGTGCGTTGGTTTTGTTTGAGTTCCGCTTGGAACTTAGGTTAGTTATGTGTTATGCTTGAGTTCCACTTGGAACTTAGGATAGATCGAGTCGCATATAGAGTAGAATGTTCACGTTATTGCATGATAGAGTCCTTAGGGTTATTTTATTAAACCGGACTCAGTTTAGCACGGGCTAAGCTGAGATGAAAAGGAATTAAGACTGAGTTAATAACCTGACTAGGACTAGGACTAGGATGCATCATGTTTTATATTCTTGCTTGTTGATATGGTTGAGTGCAGGTTCCCGTTATCTTTAAAGATAGTTTCGTAGCAGGAGGCCGAACTATCTGGGTAACGGTTTGATTGAGTTGATTATTTTAGATTAGTTAAATGCTTTCTTGTTTAATTAATCTTATTGATTGAGGTTAGTCAGCTCTTGGTAAGGGAGTGACTAACTGGTTTAGTTGTTTAGTTATGATATTGTTGTTTAGTTTATTATATGTTAGTACTAAGGGTCTTAGGCCATATAGGCCGGACTACTGGTACTATTGGTTAGTATTATAGAGTCGAGTCTATTTAGGATCTGGAACTTTAGCCTTAGGTTAGGTTCTTGATTTTTCTTTGTGTTGAGTGTGTGCCGACAGCATGTGCGTAACCCGCCCATGCCAGGCATGTTTAGGGGTGATTAGTGTTTCCTCAACCTCGTATTCAGTGGGTTCAAGGAAACCCCTTATTCGCTGGATCGGGAAGACTCAGAGAGACGGGGTCATGGCCTAGGGCTGAGTGTTACACGACGGTGTAACGTGGCAGTGACCCGATGGACTGTGGGCTGTCGCGCGGTGACTCGATGGACTGTGGGCCGCGGTCGGTTGAAAGTTCCTTCTTCTGGCCTTTGTGGTAGGGAGATAGGATATTGCCGATTGAGAGGAACACAAAGTCACCAGGGCCCAGGTTAGAGTGTCGTGTTTAGTAAAGGGTTATGGAACCCTAGAGTAAGTGTAGCACCGATATACGGTGTTACGAGTTAGATAGAGTTGTAGTTAGTTCCTTATTATTATTGTTATTGGTGTTTGTTTTCTTTGCAGGTTTTTAACACTGAGATCTAATTCCGGGTTAGGTACCGGATTAGGATTGGTGTCTCTTTGGTTAGTATAGACCCGAAGTTGGCTGTTATATTGTTTGGGCGATTGCTTATGAAGGGTGGTGGATATTGAAAGCTATGCGGTATCATTGATTGGCCGATCATGTTCTTGTCTGATTGTTGGTCGACCGGTTAGTGATACTTGTATAGTCTAAGTGTCTAACACTACATGAGTACTGAACTCAGGCGTATATATGGTTAACTAGGGATTGCTTGTTGACTTGTTTTCGTGCAGGTTCCCGTTACTTGAAGTTAGATCAAGGCAGGAGGCCAAATCTAACTTAGTAACGGTTTGATTAGATAGTGAATTGTGATTGCTTGTTTAGTCTTAGCTTTGTTTGCATGCTAGGGCTAGATTGATTGTTATTTTGGGTTGTCTGGGTTAGTTTATAGGTTGCGGGTAGAGGCCGCCATCTCACTGAGTAACATTAGGTTACTCACCCAACTCCGTTGTCCTTTTGCAGGTAGCTTAGTAAGGATGATCGGATAGCTCGTTGCTGGACGTTAGGACCGCCGGAGTAGATTTCATGCCTTTTGTATACGGTATTTTGATTTGTGTTTAGTTGACTCGATTTGGCATTAGGCCGGGCCCAGTCTTGAATTATTTCAATGTATGAATATTTCTTGAATCAATAAAGTAATTGTTTTATATGCGCATCATGAGTACTCTGATATTTGACTAGTCCGGTCTAACACAACGTTAGGTCTTGGTACGGGTTGAAAAGCCTTAGGCCTTGATCTAACGGAACCGTTAACTCTTGGTACGGGTTGCAAAGCCTTATGCCTTGATTTAGCGGGACGAGTTAGTGGATGAACTGGTCTAGGTTGCGGAGTAAGTTCTATGACTATGACCAGATTGTCCCTAGCCGTCACGTAGCGCTTCCGGACCATGGTGTTGGGTTGGACGGTCAGTCATGTTCTTGTTTGATTGTTGGCTGGTCGGTTGGCTCATCTCTAACCCTGGGTATTGGTTGGTCTATCGGTCATGTTCTTGTTTGATTGTTGGCCGGTGGATCGACTATATGTCTAGGACGGTTCGGGGGTGTTACA